>JAYEAL010000613.1:0-215386 GCA_036419045.1 Scirpophaga incertulas
TTATTTAAGTGAACCTCACTATACATTGATATTTTCAATTCTACACCATCTAAGTACGAGTATGTAATCAAAATATTAGTTGACTTAAAATATTGCCGCCATATTGAATGGTCGGAGTGTGTTGAAATTGATTCCATTCGAATTTTGATTAATGTGTCGTTTGAACACATTAACAATTTCATCTTTGTGCTCTACAATGGATTTTATGTAAACGTTCAACTTAATCGATCTGTTACCAAATAACTTTTGTTGAATCAAGTGTTGAGGCAATGTGCGACTCGGCGCGGCAATTTTCACAAACATCGAACTAAATAGATGTCAACAATATCGACGACCTCCGCAGACGATCGGAGGTCCCGGTGGCTGCAGATATTTGCGTCTTAAATGCAAGTATTTGTACCTTAGTCATGGTTTTTATAATATATTCCTACCAAATTTATTTATACAGTGTGTTAGGGATCGGACTTCCGATACTTTACCAACGTGTTGTATGTTAAGTTTTATCGACAAAAACCTATACAAATGGGGGTCGCATCCCTCACCCCTATGAATGAGAGCTATTTTAAAATTTTATTTCTCGTATTTTAAGGAGTTTATTAAATCTTGCTGTTTTACGATTTTATTTGGTCTACATACACAAAAGTGGCCTTATTTCAAAGTTAATGAGCTGTGCTAGCATTTAACAATAAATTTGTTAAGAAATTCTTTACAATAATAAACAAAATCCTTTGATTTAGACGGAAAACTGGGTAAAATTATCTATTTTTTTAGTTATTGGGCTCTACCTAAAATTCCGGGCCCTTGACATATCATTTTTTTTGTTTTAATTTATTGGCAATGAGTTGAGCTTGTAAATAAACCTAAAATAAGTACCGCTAAACAGGCAAATAGTTAAGAAACGGGTATAACAAAACAAGTCAAAATTGACAAAAAAAACCCTATTCATAAGGTAATATTTCTATTGTGTGTGAGAGAGAGAGGTACTTTTACGATTAGAAGGTGTAAGTAAGCCATTAAACTACACATTATTTGAAATAAAAACAAAGAAAAAACAAATAAAATACGAGAAATAAAATTTTAAAATAGCTCTCATTCATAGGGGTGAGGGATGCGACCCCCATTTGTTGGTGGTGTTGGTTTTTGTCGATAAAACTTAACATACAACACGTTGGTAAAGTATCGGAAGTCCGATCCCTAACACACTGTATACGTGTGTACCAGCTTCCTCCCTCTGGACCGCATCCAACTGAGAGCGACCCGAATCGCTGCCCGGATATTTCATGTCGGCTGGACTCCATGGCGCTGCGTAGAGATGTAGCTTCGCTATGTATCCTCTATCGCTTATATTACGAGGAGTGCTCCGAGAAATAGTTCGGATAATTTCTGCTGCTAGTTTCCGTCACCATTCTACGCGACACAACATTCATCCTCATCACCTAGACGCTTGGCAGTCCACCACAGTGTGTTTTTCCAGGAATTTTCTGCCACGCACCACTAAACTGTGGAATGAATTGTCGCCTGCAGTATTATCGAACCGATGCGATATCGAAACCTTCAAAAAAAGAGCATATTCCCATTTAAAAGGCCGGCAACGCATCTGTCACTCCTCTGGTGTTGCGGGTGTCCATGGGCAACGGTTATCGCTTACCATGAGGTGATCCGTTTGCTAATTTGCTGCCCTATTCTACAAAAATAATGTCTATCTGGTACCCTTGATGCTATAACAGAAGCCTTACAGAGCTTACATTGGGCTAGGCTAATTAATGTAAGTCTAAGGAATATTTATTTATTATTATTATTAAATAGACGTCACGAACGTTCGTGACGTGTGCAACGTAGGCATAATGTTAAAGTTATGCACTGCTGTATATAAAATTCCGTCTGGTGACTGTTACCAGCATCTGTGATTTATTCAATATCATATTAATATATTGCATATTAATATATTCAGCTTCAATATCATAATAATATATTTATATGTAAACTAGCGTGAAACATGGCGTAAACAATCCCAAATTTAAGGTTATTATAATAAGGGGCAAACATTTTCAAAATTTTGAATGTCCTTTTTATTGATACTAAGCTCCAAAATAAAAATAATTTTCATTTTCTAAAAATGACATAGTCGTATATATAATCTATTTAATATAATAATATTATATTATTGACGTTGAAACAAATTTAAAAATAAAACAATAAAAAATCTCCGAAGGCTTGTTTTATTATAATTTGCTGACAAAGAAGCAGACCGCTTACCTGATGGTTTGCGGTTACATTCGCTTATAGTATACTAGCTTCCGCCCGCGGCTTCGCTCGCGTGAAATTAGTTATTGTCAATCTTGGTCCTTTATGTCTAAAGTACCAACATTCATGATCTTATCTTCAATTCAACCTCTATTTTACCCCACACTGGTAAAAATTTCAAAAATGCTAGATCAAACGATTTTTTGTTTCTTATGACGTGATATTTGACGAACTTGCATACTAACTTTCAACCCTTATTTCATCCCCTAGCTGGTCGAAATTTCAAAAATGCTAGAACAAACTATTTTTGTTTCTTATGACGTGATATTTAACGAATTTGCATACTAACTTTCAACCCTTGTTTCATCCCCTAGCTGGTCGAAAATTCAAAAATGCTAGAACAAATGTTTAATGATTTCTTATCAAGTGCTTAAATATAAAGTTTCATGGTTTTATCTTTTAAAATTAAGAAATCCCATACAACATTTCAACCCCTTCATTATTACGAAATAAAAATTCGAAATTAGCCTATGTTCTGTCTCAGGGTCTAAAGATTGTCTGTACCATATTTCATCAAAATCAGTTGCGAGGTTTAAGCGGGAAAGCGTAACAGACAGACAGACAGAGTTACTTTCGCATTTTTAATATTAGTTGGGATGTATGTGATTGTCAAAGATGCTACGCCATTGGTTCACAAGTCTACGGCATACCTTGTACTGGAAAGAACTAGCAACAAAACTAAAATAGGCAATTATTTTTCTCCCTGTATTTTTACAGAGTCGTCAATTAAAAGCAGGTCTCAGATAAATAGTCCGAACTCAACTTCCTTTACAAGTTTAAACAAATTCGCATCATAGCTATAAAAAAATAGTTTCCTTGTGTTATTCATAATATTTGACACCGTAACTATTCATTATCATTATTATCATTTAAGTGATTAAGTGAATTTAACTTTGACTTCATTATAAGCTGATAAGGGTGACGTCTTTGACACTTCGGGCTACCAGAGTTAAGCAACAAAATTGAGGGGAAGCCTGACGTGTCTATGGCCAAGAAAATGTCATTTGGATATATAAAAAAAATCTGTGTGACAACCCTCTTGCCCATTTCCCATTATCTGGGGTCGGCGCAGTAGATCTTTTCCTTCCATTCCTCTCTATCAGCCGTCATTTCCATGCTTACTCCTTTCATTCTTATATCATTCTTCACACAATCGATCCATCTTTTATTCGGCCTTCCTCTGCCCGTGTATCCCTCCACTTTCATATTCAACATTCGTTTTGTGACATGACTTTCATCCCTCCGCATCACATGTCCAACCATGCTAATCTACTTCCTCTCACTTTTTCTACCACTGGCGCTACTTTCAGGCTTCCTCTTATGTACTCATTCCTTATCTTATCCATCCTTGTCACACCACACATCCATCGTAACATTCTCATTTCATTTGTATGCAATCTATTTTCATCCTTCTTCTTGACGTCTTTCTGTGTGACAATGTTATTTATATATATTACTAGCGAACCCGACAGACTTCGTCCTGTCAAAAAGATTTGTACAGTGGCAGTTTTTTGTTCCTAATTATGTTATAGATAATGTCGCATAGCCAACCAAATCGCAAAAAAAGTCTAAATGACCTATTACATTTTGTGGCTATTCAATTTTGGAACGTGACATTAAATCCTCCAACGATGTATTCTGTGCTCCAACGCACGCACGCACACTGTTTTGATAGATATGATTGAATTTCAACTATATGTAGCGTTAATAAAGCGCAAATTGACTCTTTGATGTTAGGAACACACCTTCATTGCTTAAACAACAGTGAGTGCTTGCAATATGAACTTTATAAAATAACAATAAAGCTCAATTCGACTGTACGTTTTAGTTAGAAAACGTTTGCATGGGAAAATAAAAGGGCTGTTTTTAGGGTATTTCCGATAATTATTCGAATTTTTCTAATTGTAAAAACCCTCCTTGATCTTCAACGAACATTAACAAAAAAGAATTGGCCAAATTGGTCCAGGCGTTGTTGAGTTATGAGCTTACCAACACATTTTGCGATTCATTTTTATATATAAGATTAACTAAATGCTCTATAAATGTGTAAAATTCATATATAGTAGTATAAGGATCTTCCGAAAACATGCCGCTGATATCGTATCTATATAAAAAAAAATACAGATCTTAAAAGATTTACTGATCATCATCAGTTGTGTATTCAGATTCATGTCTGATGCGTAATCGCTATCGAGAATTCGTGTAATTCAGAATGTATTGAAATTCTCATTGCCTATTAATCACACAAAGCGCTTTCAGCGCACATCAAAATACACGCCCTCGTAAGCTCGCTTCAAAAGGGCAAAGCTTTTTAACGCTAAACAACTTTAAGAATATGCGAGGGATATTGTCTGCGAATATTTTAAAATAGCTTAAGGCAAATATTTTTGCTTTTGTACAGAGCTGAAGATTATCGTTTACAAATAAACGTGTAACTCAAATTTCACATCCTAAATGAATCATTAGCAAATTTGCATTCATTTCCTTAAATTATCTTCGGCATAATTTTATTATGTCAAGTCGTTAAGTTACTTTAACGTTTCAACAAGTATTTTATATCTCGCACTACCTGTAAAAATGGAATACCACAAGTGAGAAGCTTATACGAACCTCTTTCAAACCAGAAATTCCATTTTATCTTACTCAAGAAACTCAGTGTTCATAACCCATGGAACCCACGGTTGAATGCAACCCATGGTTGAATGCCAGTTGGATTTTAAAAATAATATTATATATATATTTTTAAATTAAATAAACGTTTTCAAACTTTACGATATTTTTGACGATTAAGTTTGTCATACAACGGCTTGTTGTACATGCCTTTTTTGCTCTAAAATATTAACGATAATGTAACTACATTTTTCAACAGAATCATTACTTCTGATTTTTTTTTTTTTTTTTATAGGATAGGCCAGCAAACGAGCAAACGGATCACCTGGTGGTAAGCAATAACCGTTGCCCATGGACACCCGCAACACCAGTGGAGTCACAGATGCGTTGCCGGCCTTTTAAAAGGGAATAAGAGGAATAAGGAGAATAAACGGGAATAAGGAGGTGACTACACACCTGTAAATATTGTTTCTACCTCTATATAATAGAGTAAAGAGTAACAAAATATTTTACATTTCTCATACTCGGAAAGTTATGTTGTTTTGATCTGATTATTGGGTGGAAAATGCTGCTTCCCGACATAGGGAGGGAAAAACTCATACAATTTACTTCCCACCCAAGGGCCGGAATGAACTTTAAAAATAGAACTACGAATGTCAGCTACGAACTGTCAGCTGTGAACTATAAAAAAAATGCTGCGGCCATGTGAGTTTCTAAACAGCCAGTGTGAACTTAGCGCAAACTACTTCCAGCGGAATAAGCCGCAACAAACACGCGGTGAGTTCCATATTTAAAATTTAAACAGTCGACATAAATTGGCGGGATGTGAATTTATTATATATATCTGTGACGGAATTTGAAAAAATACAAATAATCTCTTATACTAGTTAAGATTTTAATTTTAAAAATGAGTTCAAGCGATTCCGAAATATTGACACCAGATTAAATTAAAGACGAGGCAAATTGTGTTCTGCCTACTGATGGTCTACTGATATTATCATATATTATCAATAAATAGATTAAATAAACAACCAATGTTTTATTTTCCTCATATATTCGAAGTGAAAAGTAGAGTGTTTAGCACGGGTAAAAGAATCAATTCCTTCTCGGACTATAGCCGAAATACCTCGGGAATTGATTCTTTCCAGCCTCGGTTAACAATCTACTATTCCCGGAGTCCTTCAAGTGTCTGTGCATCGTATGCATTGAGTTCGCGGCGTGGACAGCCGCTGGCTGCGAAGGGCAGATGCGCTCTTAATCACTTCGCGGCCCGCCCGCCCTGATATCAAACCGACTAACTGCATACCACGTCGTTATAAAACTGTAGTATATAAAAGGAAAGCGATAGTGTTCTTAGTGTCACTTGTGCACTAGAGCAGTGGAGATCTGTCGGGTATGTCGGAAAGTATTTTTTGTACTCATAAAATAGTAATTCGCGCTATATATTTCTTCCCCATAGGACAAACCTGGGCCTGCATCACCCAATCTCAAGAATTTGTAAGGCATATAAAGAGATAAGCACCAAAATTTCAGACATAGATATTTTCCACGACTCGGCCAAAGCATTTTAAAAATAAATTAATAGAATATTTTCAACCAGATAGCACAAAATCAGTCATAGCTTAACTTTATTCTTAATTTAAATTGTAATTTATTTTATTTAATCTTAATTTTGTTTTTAATATATTTTATTTAGTATTGTAATGTTGTTTGTATAAATGTAAGATGATGACCACACTAATGTACGATGAGAGCTGTGTGTACCTGTAATAGGCGAGCATACTAGAAATACCATTGTCAGTGTTTTTGTAAATTGTCTAATATGCATCGCTGTTGGTATGCCTTATCAATAAATAAATAAATCTATAATTTAAAGCAGGGACAATCCCTCAAATATTTATTTAAGGAAGCGGCTTAGAAGGTCAGTATATTTATATAACAACTATAATTAAATTAACACAAATTTTCAAATTTTCAATTTACCAATGATCAGGTCTCAAAAAGTACTAAAAAAGTAGGAGTTGATCATGGGGAAATGTGTAACTTTTTACAATACACCCTCTCCTATAAAATATTACTGCTCTGCCATTTAATAAACTTAAAGCACTTGTTAAAAATAATGATGTAAAAAATTGTATTACACGGTTAATGATTTTTTAAATGATGCTAATGCTTTGATTTAATTTTTATGATGTATAATTAAATGATTTTATATTAGCTTCCGCCCGCGGCTTCGCCCGCGTGAAATTATTTTTTGTCAATCCTGGTATACTATCTTTCAACCCTTATTTCACCCCCTAGCTGGTCTAAATTTCAAAAATGCTATAACAAATGTTTAATGATTTCTTATCAAGTGCTTAAATATAAAGTTTCATAGTTTTATCTTTTAAAATTAATAAATCCCATACAAACTTTCAACCTCTATTTCAACCCCTTCATCCCCTTTTCTCGAAATAAAAGTAACCTATGTTCTGTCTCAGGGTCTATAGATTGTCTGTACCAAATTTCATCAAATTCGGTTGCGAGGTTTAAGCGGGAAAGCGTAACAGGCAGACAGACAGACAGAGTTACTTTCGCATTTATAATATTAGTTGGGATAAATAATTATTTTTACTGGGTATGTAGATTTCGATATATATATATATATATAAATTTCATTTATGTGTATGAAAATTGTAACACATTTCATATTAATTTTCAAATGCATAATTTTAACACAAAAAATAAAAATAAACTTGTCGTTCCAACGTACAGGCTACAAAAAACTAGAGGTTCGTTTGTGGGCGTATACATTTTTATATAAAAGATTCCACATAGTGTAGCTGAATTGCCTTTTCCCAAGTTCAAGGTACATGTTAAGTAGACGCCCATGAGTAAGGGCTAGGGCTTGGTGTTGATTTGAAGACATTACACTCTAAAGTTATTACATTACATTTTCGCGTATAATATTTACATTTTCATTACATTCCCGTATAATATTAAAATTAATATCATTTCCCGTATAATATTTACATTTTCCCTTATAATATTCCCGTATATTATACCGTGGGAGAGCCATGCTTCGGCACGAATTGGGCCGGCTCGACCGGAGTGATACCACGGCCTCACAGAAAACCGGCGTGAAATAGCGCTTGCGCTGTGTTTCGCCGAGTGAGTGAGGGTACCGGAGGCCCAACCCCCCTTATTCCCCTCTATTCCCCTTATTCCCCCTATTCCCTTTTAAAAGGCCGGCAACGCATCTGTGACTTCTCTGGTGTTGCGGGTGTCCATGGGCAACGGTTATCACTTACCATCAGGTGATCCGTTTGCTCGTTTGCTGCCCTATGCTATAAAAAAAAATAAAAAAAATAAATAAATTGTAAACACATATGTACGTTGTATGGTAATGACATAATTTATTGTAAATGTTGTTATTACTTTTGATAGAGCTGATAAGTTTCTTGCGCCCATTCTTCTCATCAGCTAAAAATGATGATTCAAAAGAGCTTTCCATAAAATCATATTTGAATAAAGTTAATTTATATTTTGATTTTTGATCCGATATGTTTATTTGGTTCATATGTTAATAGATGTACTTGTATTATCCTATGATTTTGAAAAGGGAAGATTGGACAGATTTTCTTGGCTGTTCTTCTCTGGAAGAGTCTCCCAATCGCCAAACAGGGATAGAGTATTTCTTTATTCTTGTACATATCCGCGAGGTTATGTAGCTCTTTATATATTTTTTTAAGTCTATAAGTGTAAGGGCCTATGTTGAATAAACATTATTTTGATTTTGATTTTTAACTTACCATGTTACTTGAGTGAACAGATATATAAAAACATTCTTTAGGTCAAAGCTCCACTATTAATCAAGTCGTCGATCCGTCGATATCTCAACTTGCGCTCGCTACTAAGCCTTCGCGGAATGTTTTATCTTCGCCGCCATGATCTATTGCTGATCATATCAACTTCGAAGCTATCTGTGACAAAAGACGAAAGAAAAGATTCGTAAGTAGTTAGTTTCAAGCGAAGACTTGAAGAAAGTAATTGACAGCCAAAACCAAATAAATGAAGACGTAAATATATTTTGTTGAAGAATAGTACCTCCAGTCGAATTAGCATTTTCTTGATAATATTTTTTCTGTTTATTTTCAAAAGACTAATAAATGCTAATAAATAAATTCCAAAAAATAACTAAAAATTGTCCCTTTTAAGTGTTCTCGCCAGCAAGTACATGCGAAAATAATCCTAAATAATCCTCACTGGAGTATTACTTTTTTGGAATGAGTTCCATCGCAGTACTTTACATAACGAATCTACGCAAAGCACTCAAACACTTTTATTGAAAATTCTAGTATAAATTAAAAATAAATAAAATAAAAATTTTGAAATAAAATTGTCGATGTAAAGTTATTTTCTTTCTAGTTATCCTTTATTCAAAATTCTAATCTAAATGAATAAGTAAAAAATCAGAATAATAGTTATCGATGTAAAACTATTTTTTATAGTTATCCATTATTCAAAATTCTAGTCTGAATAATTTGTAAGTCTTTTATTCAAAATTCTGTTTTACTAATAAAGGTTATCGATGTAAAACGATTTTTTTTTCTAGTTATTCTTTATTCAAGGTTCTCTATAAAATTATAGTTTAATTAATAAGTAAAAAAATATATAAAATAAATGTAAAATCGTTGTAAAGCGCTTTTTGTACCAATAACTAAAAATACTACTGACTACTAATAAATAAATAATTTTGCCTTTTATTCAAAATTCTAGGTTAAATGAATAAGTAAACAAATATAGAAGAAAACACGTTATCGATGTAAATCAATTCTTTTCTAATTACCCATTATTCAAAATTCTAGTATTAATTAATTATTAGACTTTTATTTAAAATTCTACTCTAAATTAACAAGTTTAACAATATAATTAATGAAATCCAAATAATGCCCTATTAACATATTATTCATTGAATCTAATTAATATTGTTATATTTCTATCGCAATGGTATTCACAACCTATTTTAATCATTCGTTTAGTACTCCTGGTTGACTCCTATAGTCCTGTGCTGATTCAGCATAATTTTAATTTCAATTTACCTAAAAGGCGGTGTTTTTGTTTGATCGGATCTCACAAAGAAGAGGCCGTCGTTTGTCGCTGTCAAACGCAATGCCACGGGCCCGAGATCAGAGTTGATCTTAAGATACCATGATGCTCCTAAAAAAAATAAATTACCGGAGATATTATTTTTTACCGTGATTAATAGGTATTAAACTTAATTATCATTATCAATGAAGGTTCCAAAGTCATACGGCGTAAACCGTTTCGAGATATAGAATCTAATGTGCCAATCTGTACAATAGATTATAGCTTTATTGGACATCGACCAGAAAAAAAATGAGCCTACATTAAAAGCTTACAACTGATTGTACAAAGGGTGACCTTATCGCTAAAAGCTCTCTTACTAAGGACAGTATTAAATAAAATTGGAGTGTCGTCTGTCTAAACAGACAGATTAGTCAGAACAAACGTTCTGACTAATCTTTGAAATGGCTGGACCGATTTTGACAGGACTTTTATTGGCAGGTAGCTGATGCAATAAAGTGTAACTTAGGCTACTTTTATTTCAGAAAAATAAAGTAATGTCGCAATGTCCAAGTACTGTCCAGCGCAGCTCACGCGCATGCCACTTAAAATAAAAATGCAAAAAACTAATTAACTTTTTTGTTGAATTCAAGACGAACGAAGTCGCAGATACATACATACATGCATACACTCACGCCTTTTTCCCACGGGGGTAGGCAGAGATTACGTCTTTCCACTTGCTACGGTCTTTACATATCTCTTTCGCTTCATCTACTTTCAGCAGATACAGCTTGTTTAAAATAAATAAGTACGTGAGATGAAGCCTTAATTATTATACGCAGTCATTGTAATGTAAATATGAATTCTACTTCTCATGCTTGATGTTATACCATGATGATAGATTGCGGATTTGACTACTGTCTCTTTTTTGTTTGTGACATTATCCAATAGATGGCAGCACAGTGAGCCACGTGGCGGAAGAGTCGCACATTTGAGTTTAAAAGGTGTAATGATTAGATATGACTTTTTTGAAAATAGATGACAGCACAGTGAGCCACGTGGCGGAACAGAGTTGCACATTTCATTTTAAAAGTTGTAATGATTAGATATGACTTTTTTAAAAATAGATGGCAGCACAGTGAGCCACGTGGCGGAACAGAGTTGCACATTTCATTTTAAAAGTTGTAATGATTAGATATGACTTTTTTGAAAATAGATGGCAGCACAGGGAGCCACGTGGCGGAACACAGTTGCACATTTCATTTTAAAAGGTGTAATGATTAGATATGACTTTTTTGAAAATAGATGGCAGCACAGTGAGCCACGTGGCGGAACACAGTTGCACATTTCATTTTAAAAGGTGTAATGATTAGATATGACTTTTTTGAAAATAGATGGCAGCACAGTGAGCCACGTGGCGGAACACAGTTGCACATTTCATTTTAAAAGGTGTAATGATTAGATATGTTTTTTTTTTTGAAAACAGTTGGCAGCACAGTGAGCCACGTGGCGGTACACAGTTGCACATTTGGTTTTACAAGATGTAATGATTAGATATGACTTTTTTGAAAATAGATGGCAACACAGTGAGCCACGTGGCGGAACACAGTTGCACATTTCATTTTAAAAGGTGTAATGATTAGATATTACTTTTTTGAAAATAGATGGCAGTACAGTGAGCCACGTGGCGGAACACAGTTGCACATTTCATTTTAAAAGGTGTAATGATTAGATATGACTTTTTTGAAAATAGATGGCAGCACAGTGAGCCACGTGGCGGAACACAGTTGTACATTTCATTTTAAAAAGTGTAATGATTAGATATGACTTTTTTGAAAATAGATAGCAGCACAGTGAGCCACGTGGCGGAACACAGTTGTACATTTCATTTTAAAAGGTGTAATGATTAGATATGTTTTTTTTGAAAACAGTTGGCAGCACAGTGAGCCACGTGGCGGAACACAGTTGCACATTTGGTTTTAAAAGGTGTAATTAATTAAATATGACTTGGTTGGGATCAGTATTCAGTAAGTCAGGAAGAGTGCAAGTCATAAAAGTCACGCTAGTATTCCATTGCTTTAAATAATTAAGCCGTTATTTCTAGAAGATGTTGATATTGTTGACAACACTATCAATATATTATCTTACGGCCTTTTGAAGCAATCTTCTTTGATCCCGACAAAAGATCGGAGACAATCATGGCTACGTCATGTTTCCGTAAACAAATTGTCAGGACCCAAGAGGGCCGCTTCCACAACATCCTTACTAATATTATAAATCGGAAAGTGAGTTTGTTTGTTTGTTTGTTCCGCTTTCACGCCGTAACTGCGGAACCGATTGCTTTGAAATTTTGCAGACGTAAAGACAAAAGTCCGGATTAAATAATAGGGTACTTTTTATTCCGGAAAAATAGACAGATCCCACGGGATGCGTAATAAAGGCTTCGCTCAAAAACTACTGCACTGATTTTCATGCGGTTTTCATCAATAGATAGAGTGATTCTTGAGCAAGGGTTTGCGGTATTTTTTATCTCGGAAAAACGGATAGTCCCACGGGAAGTGCGATAAAACCTGCGCGCCATAAACCGACTTCCGCGCATATGTAGCCGTGGGCAAAAGCTATGACCCTTAACCCTCTACGACCCTCTACGATGACACAACATGTGCGTAACACCCAATACCATCTGTATGCGGATGATGTACAGGTATTCATTTCCTTTCACCCTGAAGAAACTGCTACTAAAGTCGCGTACTTAAACTCAGATCTAACCCGTATATCAGAATGGGCGGAGAGAAATGCACTGGTCTTGAATCCATCGAAATCAAAATTTATAATTATAGGCACTAAGCAACAAGTAAGACTGATTGAAGAGCAGAATCCAAAAGTGCGAATTATTGGGTCAAAGGGTTTCGGCAAAATATCAGCGCTTCGCGCTATGTGAAGCACAACGCTGAGCCGAGACCTGTTTGCTACTAAGGCACAATGTTACCTACGTATTTTTAATAATGTTCTGGCTTATATTTTGTGTCAAGGTTGCAAATAAAGTTATGTCTATGTCTATGTCTCTATAGACCCAATCCCGAAATCCACACGGGCGAAGCTGCGGGCATAAAGCTAGTCAATATATAAATATTTCTTACATTTACACCAATTAGTCCAGACCCAAGTAAGGTTTGTATTATGGGATCTAGGGATAGACATACAAATATAATCAGAGGTGTTGTCGAGTACGCTCCGGTACTTCCTTATAAGGCAGGAACGCGTTTCGAAAAAAAATGTTGTGTCGCGTAGAACGGTGACGGAAACTAGCAGCAGGAGTTAATTCGAACAATTCCTCGGAGCGCTACCCGTAATATAAGCGATAGAGGATAGCATAGCATATTCTGTATAGGTATAAAATTCGTGAGCCAAGAATGAGGTACGTAGCATAATTTTTATGCAAAGCAGCATCTCCCGAGCGCAAGAGCCCTTAATTTTTAGCGTCAGAAATAACAAAAATTCCACGTCACCACATTTTACGCTGGAATTGTCTTGTGAGAGTCGGAAAGACAGTTTATTAGGTTTCAAGATGGAATACATCAAACAGTACCTAAATAAATGAAATTACATGTTTCCCTATATATGATATAGAGCTGCGCGCATATAATATAATAATGATCGAAATACTCCACAAAAATGTTGACTAGACAATAGTTTCTGTTCATTTAACTAGGTGTAGTCTTTAGCTGCATTTTTCATGGTGCAGATAGAGATTGGACCCAGTTGGTACACTCCGCGCACACTTTCATTAAATTTTCGCTTAAACGGCTTTTGGATTTGTATTCCCGCGCACGCCTTATAAGGGCCAAGTCTTCTAAAAACGCATGATATAAAGCGACTTTAATGATATTAATAAATATGTTTTTACACTTACATCAATTAGCCTAGCCCAAAGTAAAAGCTTACTTGTAAGGCTTTTGTGTTATGGGATCTCTTACAATTTAACAAATACACAAACTTTACTTCTTTACTAGCGGACCCGACAGACTTCGTCTGTCAAAAAGATTTGTACAGTGGCAGTTTTTTGTTCCTAATTAATTTTATAGATAATGTCGCATAGCCAAACCAAATCGCAAAAAAGTCTAAATGACCTATTACATTTTGTGGCTATTCAATTTTGGAAACGTGACATTAAATCCTCCAACGATGTATTCTGTGCTCCAACGCACGCACGCACAGTGTTTTGATAATAATATGATTGAATTTCAACTATATGTAGCGTTAATAAAGCGCAAATTGACTCTTTGATGTTTAGGAACACACCTTCATTGCTTAGACAAACAGTGAGTGCTTGCAATATGACTTTATACAATAACAATAAAGCTCAATTCGACTGTACGTTTTTAGTTAGAAAAACGTTTGCATGGAAAATAAAAGGGCTGTTTTAAGGGTATTTCCGATAATTATTCGAATTTTCCTCATTGTAAAAACTCTCCTTGAACTTCAACGAACATTAACAAAAAAGAATTGACCAAATTGGTCCAGGCGTTGTTGAGATTATGAGCTTACCACACATTTTGTGATTCATTTAATATATTAAGATAAAGCTCCGCAAAAGTGTCATTGTTTTGCCATTATCTTAATATATATTATTTCTTGTGTGCGTGTGTATGTGACTGAACTCCTCCTAAACGACTGGACCAATTTTTGATGAATTTTTGTGTGTATTCCAGGGGGCTTGAGGATGGTTTAGATTCACAATAACGGTCATATAGATATTGTTTTCAGCTAAATTATTTATTTAAAAACATTTGAGACAACGTGAGACAACGTGACATTTGAGACATTTGACATTTAAGACATTTGACAGGACAACGTCTGTTGGGCCAGCTAGTATAAATTTAAAATCCGTATCAAAAGGACACTCATGAGTAAAGGCTATTATAAAGTAAGTGACGACTATCTAAATGATCACACTATTTGGGAATTGGGACACTATTCAAAGAGCCATGTTTTGGTAACAACATTATTTTATAATATTGTATTATTTTTTATATGTGTATGTAAACATACATACGACTGTAATCGTGTTAGGTATGATTGTATCTTAATTTTTGTATTATTATATTATTATAATTATTAAAATTGAAAAGAGGAGATAAAAAATAGACGTTCAGAGTTTCTTGCTTGTTCTTCTCGAGAAGGCTCCCCCAATTTCCGAACATGTGTAGAGTCAATATTTTTTTCCTTGTTCGTACGTACGCACAAGGTTTTTGTTTTATTTAAGCTTTCTTTTTTTTTATTTTGTTTGTTTTGACGTCAATAAGTGCCTGTAAAGGTCTATGTTGAATAAATATTATTTTGATTCGATAATCTTAATATAAAAATGAATCGCAAAATGTGTTGGTAAGCTTATGAGCTTGAGTTATGACTCAACAATGCCTGGACCACTTTGGCCAATTCTTTTTTGTTAATGTTCGTTGAAGTTCAAGGAGGGTTTTTACAATGAGAAAAAATTCGAATAATTATCGGAAATACCCTAAAAACAGCCCTTTTATTTTTCTTATGCAAACGTTTCTAACTAAAACGTCAGTCGAATTGAGCTTTATTGTTATTGTTATAAAGTTCATATTGCAAGCACTCACTGTTGTCTAAGCAATGAAGGTGTGTTTCCTAACATCAAAGAGTCAATGTGCGCTTTATTAACGCTACATATAGTTGAAATTCAATCACATCTATCAAAAACCGTGTATGTGCGTGCGTTGGAGCACAGAATACATCGTTGGAGATTTAATGTCACGTTCCAAAATTGAATAGCCACAAAATGTAATAGGTCATTTAGACTTTTTATTGCGATTTGGTTGGCTATGCGACATTATCTATAAAATAAGTAGGAACAAAAAAACTGCCAGTGTACAAATCTTTTTGACAGGACGAAGTCTGTCGGTCCGCTAGTATTAGTATAGATACGTCAGAATAACACACAGGCCACAATTACAAAGATATATATATTATATATATATATATAGCCACGCTTATATAAGCTATACGAAAATTAATCCTGCACAGAGAAGTCGCGAGCACCGGCTAGAATTAAATAACATATTTTATTAGTAATATGTAAAAGTTAGGTCAATAAATTTCGCTTACGCCCAAAAATTCGGCGGTAGCTCGAAATATTACGTGGCTTTTTCTTTGAAAGTAAGTTGCTGAAGTTAGGACAACGATCCCTAAATCCCTGTGCCCTAGCGACCCACGGGGACTCTTATTTTTGTGTTGCAAACTATACAGGAATAAAGTTACATGAAACATATTTCATTTCGTGTGCGTGCCGGGTAATAGACGGGAGACTAACTCCGTTTGTGTTGAGTATTTTTCTCTTTATTTCGATACATACAGTCCTAAAACATTTCTCTATCGAAATTTGTTTTTAAATAGATGCTTTTTCAGTTTGTAAATTCAAAATATATATTAACGAGCTTTTCATGTATCAATATGTTAGTGTGTCTATATGTTAGAATCTGTCGGCTACAAATGATGTGGTATTATTCTATCTCCAGAAAAAGAATGAAAATAAGGTTTACTGGCGAATCTGTTTTAGTTCTAGATCATGAGTTATATATATTATATATATTAAATTAAAAAAGTGTACCAGCGAATTGTGTAATAATTCGGATTGATCTTACCGAGGCAAGTAACAACAGACATTCACACCACACACCTATAACTTTATATATATATAACTAAAATAACACATTACACATTCATTTTGTAGTGTTTTTTTATATAATTATGTACAGGATATAAAAAAAATTTGACGTTATTTTATGAAAATTTAATTTTTCATAAAAGTTCTACAAAGTATTACCAATTTGTCTTCTCACAGATTCAAATTATTTGTCAAAAATACTCATAAGAAAAAGCGTTATTAAACTGTTTTCGATTACTTAAATGGTAACGATGCTTGGTTAATTTTAATGATTTAATAGTTACGTTTCCAAATATTTGGATTAAAGTAAATAACATAATTAAACTACTATAGCTTTTATAGATATAATGTAAAACTTTCTGAAACTTGTAAATGAAGTTGGGTTCAGACTATTTTTTCTAAGGACAGCTTCTAATTGACGACTGTACAAATACAGGCAGAAAAAAAATTGGCTTTACTGGTTCTTTCCAGTACAAGGTCTCCTGCCGCAGACTTGTGAATCAATGGCGTAGCATCTTTGACAAGCAAAAGTAAAGATCCTATGTGAAAAATAAAATTTTGATATGATCTTTAAATTTATACAAAGGCGACTCAATACCATTCTGTGAAAGCTTACTAAAAATAGTACTGTTTGATTATTTACTTATCACTAATCAAAAGCATTAAATCGTAGACAATCGCTCGAAAGACAATAGTGAAAAGTCATAAAGTTCTTTGTGCAAGGCGACAATGGCTCTTTGTCTAAATCGAGCTTCGGTGTGTAAAGTCAGCGTCAAACTTAAGACTGCGTATTTTCAGTGATGCAGTTTTAGACCTTTATTTCGTCTAGCTAGATAACCAACACTTGTATATAGAAAACTAGATATTTTAAACTTCTTTTTTATACATAGATAGTCAGCACCTGTACATAAAAACTATATGCGGAAACTTGTCATTTGTAAATAAATAGTCTGATATAGCGTTATATTTAAAACACTTTTAAATATAACGCTATATCAGGAAACTTGTCGTTTGTATATAGATATACAACACTTGCACATAGAAAAATACATACGAAACCTGTCATTAGCTATATAGATGGTCAACACTTATAAATAAAAATATATATGAAAAATTGTCATTTGGTAGATAAATACACTTTGAAATATAACGCTACATCAAATAACTCTGTCGTTTGTATCTATATCTAATACTCTATATACTAATATATTAAAGCTGAAGAGTTTGTTTGTTTGTTTGTTTGAACGCGCTAATCTCCGAAACTACTGGTGCGATTTGAATAATTCTTTTTTTGTTGGATAGTCCATTTATCGAGGAAGGCTATAGGCTAAATAACATTACGCTATGACCAATAGGAGCAAAGACAGAGCGGTAAATGTGTAAAAAAACGGGGAAAATTATTCATTTTTGAAGGCTTTCTTTGCGTGCGCTGCGAAAACGGTTCAAGATACACAAAAAATATGTATGAAAGAATTATTCCTCTATACATGATCTAAAAAAAAGTCCGCGACGGCATATGTCTATCTTTAAGGTTTAGTCACAATGACCGTTTTTTATGGTACCAAATTTGGTCGAAATAATTTGTTTAAGTTGTATCAACATAATAATATTAATCTTTATTCAAATATAAATATAAATATGTTGTTGGTTAACCAAAAATCTGCCGGAAGTCACTATTCCACGCGGACGAAGTCGCGGGCAAAAGCTAGTATTAGATATACAACACTTGCGCATAGAAAATACTATACGGAAACCTGTCATTAGTATATAGATGGTCAACACTTATAAATATAAAAGTATATGTGAAAAATTGTCAATTTGTAGATAAATACACTTTGAAATATAACGTTACATCAGATAACTTGTCGTTTGTATATAGATATACAACACGTGTACATAGAATAATACATACGGAAACTTGTCATTTATACGTACGTGGCTATCACTTCTACATATTAAACAACATGAGGATACTTGTCAGTTGTCCATAGACTGTCATTGTATATAAACACATAGATATAGAACTGTGGGTAATATAATAACAAATAGATATAGAACTGTGGGTTGCAAATGAAATAGCTAATAATTGATTTAAAAAAAATACATTGAATACCAGAATATAAAGCTACAAATAAAATTGGTTGAAACGACACCAATTATATCGAAATGAACATTAGGCACTATATAAATCAACTGCCAGACGATCACGACTCCGTCTGGGCAGTATTAGTATTTCGAGTAGCTTATATTAGCGCGGCGTATATTTTAATAATTTGTAGCCTATGTGTTATTGTTATGTATAAGCTATATTATCGTAAAGTTTCATTGAATTCCATTCAGTAGTTTTCACGTGAAAGAGTAACAAACATCCACACAAACTTTCATGTTTATGAAACGTAAAGTACAAATCGCACCTTTAGAAATGAAGTGACCTTTTTTTTTGTTCCCCTGAGGAAAATGCATTAAATTGCATACCTCGGCTGTGGCGAGCCGGCGGTTATGTGGGGCTCTCCTCCCCCTAGGGGGAGGCCTACCCACTAAAAACCTCAGGGATGGCCTTCCTCAGGCATGTAGGAAGCCCCAGGGAACGCCAAGCGATCTCCGGGAACCCCCAGCCTCCGCTCCCCTGACTACAGGGGACCCCTCCTCGGGGAGGCTACAATACTCCACCTTTTTTTTTTGTTCCTCTGAGGAAAATGCATCAAATTGCATACCCCGGCTGTGGCGAGCCGGCGGTTATGTGGGGCTCTCCTCCCCAGAAGGGGGAGGCCTACCCACTAAAAATCTCAGGGATGGCCTTCCTCAGGCATGTAGGGAGCCCCCGAGAACGCGAAGCGACTTCCGGGAACCCCCAGCCTCCGCTCCCTTGCCTACAGGGGACCCCTCCTCGGGGGAGGACCCCGGCTACGGAAGGGGCGTAAAGAATTGAAGTGACCTAATCCAAAATTCTTGTTCTAATTATTATACAGACTAGTTTAGTATACAATCATGAAAACAATTCATATACTACCATTAACAATAAAAAATATGACAATTAACGTACAACTTAAAGCATTATAATAGAAAAACAAAAAAATTACCAACTCTTCAATAACATTTTTAGCGTTTACCAAAAAAATTTGATACCAGCAGAATTTTGGATTAGGTCACTTCAATTCTAAAGGTGCGAAATGCTCGCAAACCCGGGACCTGGCTACGACTACGAAAATGTGTGTATATGTGTATATTTATTTAGATATACTATTTGAGAACCCATGCTTTAAAATACTGTTTATTAATTGGCTCGCAAATAACAATACGAAGATATCATGAGGCTTAACTAAATATAAATTACAATTTCCGGTAGACATTATTGCCGGCGCGTGCTCTATATACTGTGTAGTGGGACAGACAAAAACAGAATTATTAAAGTCTATAGACGTTTCTCAATTATCTAGGCTTTATTGCAAAGCTTTGCGTGGACAGAGAGTGTTTGCATAGCCATAACTATAACTCGGTTATAACTACCATTTCGACTGAGTTACGGCGCCGCTCCCTTGGACTAAAAGCGATATTCGGCAGAAATTGGACCTAAAAATAATAACTCATTTCAAATGGCGGCGCTGTGGCGTGTACTGTTGTATTTCTGATAGATAACAAAATCATGATGTTTTCGGCGTTTCCTGTTGGTCAAGCTTATTATAGATGACCGAAAATCAACAAGTTCCGCCAATTATTCTTTAGACAACGTCCGGAACTCTAAAATAAAGGCGAGCACAACATCCGTTCCCGTGGAGGTTCTATTATAGTATATTCATATAATAATAATACTTTAATTGTACTTTTAGGAATCAGAAGAGAAATTCTTAAAAAAAATAATTTGGCAACAACATAATTTTACAGAGGAACAAAATCAGCCTAACGCCTACTTTACGAATTACGCAACGTTACGCAACGCAACACGTAATAACGTTACGACCGGTCTACCCGCTCCGAATGCCCGACGATAAGTGAGTCGCTAGCCAACCGCAGCGGCTTTTATAGGCAACGGCCGGCAACCTTACGCAACGTGTGGGGTAACCGCTTATACGGCCTCTCCTGACATAGTGTCGTCCTCGACACGAGCCTCGGGGTTGTCACCACTTTGTATGCTGCCATCTGCTGCAACTCCACCATCCTCGTCTGTCAGTCATTCATTCATTCTTATACCTGTATCATCATATTCAAGCTACGTCCACTCGTACGTTCAATACATACAAAACTGTATGTCTGCCGGACATAAAGTCCAATACATACAAAACTGTATGTCTGCCGGACATAAAGTCCAATACATACAAAACTGTATGTCTGCCGGACATAAAGTCCAATACATACAAAACTGTATGTCTGCCGGACACAAAGTCCAATACATACAAAACTGTATGTCTGCCGGACACAAAGTCCAATACATACAAAACTGTATGTCTGCCGGACACAAAGTCCAATATACATACAAAACTGTATGTCTGCCGGACACAAAGTCCAATACATACAAAACTGTATGTCTGCCGGACATAAAGTCCAATACATACAAAACTGTATGTCTGCCGGACACAAAGTCCAATACATACAAAACTGTATGTCTGCCGGTCACAAAGTCCAATACATACAAAACTGTATGTCTGCCGGACACAAAGTCCAATACATAGACTAGGGTTAGTTAGACTAGGGTTAGATAGTGTTAGTTTCACTAACCTCATGCTGATCTAGGTACCCTTTCACACAGCAGTCGCGAGACTTCACTTAAACCTTAATTCTATTCTTATTTTTAAGTTTCTGCATGCATTATTTTTGTGTCCCTGTACCTGTAAGATTAATTTATATTGTGTCTCGTGTCTGTTAATGTGAATAAAGAATTTGGAATTTGGAATTTGGAATTTGGAACATACAAAACTGTATGTCTGCCGGACACAAAGTCCAATACAAAAAAACTGTATGTCTGCCGGACACAAAGTCCAATACATACAAAACTGTATGTCTGCCGGACATAAAGTCCAATACATACAAAACTGTATGTCTGCCGGACACAAAGTCCAATACATACAAAACTGTATGTCTGCCGGACACAAAGTCCAATACATACAAAACTGTATGTCTGCCGGACACAAAGTCCAATACATACAAAACTGTATGTCTGCCGGACACAAAGTCCAATACATACAAAACTGTATGTCTGCCGGACACAAAGTCCAATACATACAAAACTGTATGTCTGCCGGACACAAAGTCCAATACATACAAAACTGTATGTCTGCCGGACACAAAGTCCAATACATACAAAACTGTATGTCTGCCGGACACAAAGTCCAATACATACAAAACTGTATGTCTGCCGGACACAAAGTCCAATACATACAAAACTGTATGTCTGCCGGACACAAAGTCCAATACATACAAAACTGTATGTCTGCCGGACACAAAGTCCAATACATACAAAACTGTATGTCTGCCGGACACAAAGTCCAATACATACAAAACTGTATGTCTGCCGGACATAAAGTCCAATACATACAAAACTGTATGTCTTCACACTGAACGCCAAGGCCGCACCGCGATCCGATGACGTCCCCGACGCACCACACCCGTCCGCACCTGCATCCGCCCAACATTCCGAGGCTCAGCCGAGTCAATCAAAGGTCTAACCTTCTCCCGACTCGGCCTAACCTGACCTTCACTTATATTGCCAAGATCGACGCAAGACGGTCCATGATCGAATTCAATGTGGAATGAACAGCCAAATCCGGGGTATGTGACCCGCCTGAAGACCGCGATCTGTTCAAGCGACGATGATGGCGATCACGACTAGGCGTCCTTCTGACGGTGTGAAATCTTCATCACGCGTCCCACCATATGACCGACGTCGCGATCGGCGGCTCCTAGCGGACACCCCGTGACGGCCACGCGAACGGCGCCGCGACTTATCACGGGAACGACTTCGCGACCCACGGCCACTCCGACTGGATCCGCCAGCCATTATCACAAACACGAACACTAAAGTACGCAGAAGACTTTGTTCCTCGTAATTGTGGGCTAAGAGTTGCTTATCCCAATTCTGATTTTAGGAATCAGAAGAGAAATTCCTTAAAAAAAAAATAATTTGGCAACAACATAATTTTACAGAGGAACAAAATCAGCCTAACGCCTACTTTACGAATTACGCAACGTTACGCAACGCAACACGTAATAACGTTACGACCGGTCTACCCGCTCCGAATGCCCGACGATAAGTGAGTCGCTAGCCAACCGCAGCGGCTTTTATAGGCAACGGCCGGCAACCTTACGCAACGTGTGGGGTAACCGCTTATAGTACAATATATAAATAAAACTTAATATTCTTTCACTTACACCAATTAGCCTAGTTCAAAGTAAGCTCTGTAAAGCTTGTATAGGATCTAATGGGTAACTAATGGGTAACAGACAGACATACATATCGACGGTTAAAAGGAAATAGGGGATAAGCGACAAAATATGAAATGTTCAGGAGAGCCGTTTAAAGTTTAAAATTTTAGAAACACTGACGTATTTCCGTCATTTATTAAGATATTTTGAAAAGTGAAACAGCTATAAAATCAGATAGAAATGGAACAGTTACTGGTATTCTTAGTTTTGTAGGGGTACAATCACCTTCTAGCAAAAATGACCAGAATTTTCGCCTGTTAGCTAAAATAACACTATGAAAATGTTTTTTTTTTTTTGCTTTGGCATAAACGCCAATAAAGTCATCGTAGAGCCATAGTAGTATTCGAAATAGCAGAAAATTTTGAGTCCAATGGCATATATAACTCATTTTTGACCAAAATGTCGCTTATGCCCTATTTCCTTTTAACCGTCGATATGTAAATATATTTAAGACAAACACATATTAACAACCATGAGTAAGGTACAAATGCTCGCATTCATCACACAAACATCTGCGCCACCGGGATACGAACCCGGACCTCAGAGATGGCGACACCTTAAAACCGGTGTACCTAGCGACCACTCAACTACGGAGATCGGCAAAATTGTAAAAGTTTGATTAAGAAACTGAACAATAAACTTTCTTAATTTTACATCGGGAAAGCTTTATAAGGGATATCATCTCATTTGTGTATGTTGGTAATTATGAGAAAATTTATAGCATGCTTATGCTATATACATACATACATACAAACTAGATATACTTTAAGACATAAAAACAGATTAAACCTACCAACTTCACAGCTAAAAATGCACTCAACAAGCCCTTTGGTGACATCCATCAAAGTGTATAACAAGCTACCACAATCAATTAGAAAAGAAGAAAATATAACATATTTATTAAAAAACTTAAAACCTTTCTAATACAAAAAAGGATATATGGATGAAATACTATAATTCGAGTACCTACATACAAAGAATATATATTATATATGTGTTTTAAATTTCAACGTGTAAAATGATAAATATTTCTATCCCTTAAAACCACCATCGTCCTCTCTTCTAAATAGGTATGAACTGTTTTATTATGCTGCGCCCGACAGGGTCCTCAATTATTACCTACATAATTTTAAGTTTTTACCACCTATACAAAACATTGTGGAATGCAATAAACTATTGAGTATTGAGTATATAATATTGACGCAACGGATCTCTGCTTCTGTTTGTGCAAGTGCGGAAGTTCCGCGCGCTTTTCATTTTCGTAATCGCATCGCTAACATAAAAAATGTATGGTATTGACATAACCACTCGAAAAGTCAAGCGTTCGGTTATGTCAATACCATACAGTTTTTATTTTAGCGATGCGATTACGAAAATAGAAAGGCATCTTGTCTAGGCCCTCTGTTTCCGCAACTTTTGTAACGGAGATTTAAACGGAACTATACAACCGACAGCTGAGATTTACGGGCGCGAGGCGCGTGCCAGGCGCTGGACAGATTGTTAGGTGCAAAAGCGGCCAAATTACTTTTTATAAAATACTAGCGGACCCGACAGACTTCGTCCTGTCAAAAAGATTTGTAAAGTGGCAGTTTTTTGTTCCTACTTGAAATGACATATGATGACATTAAATTTGTTTGACAGAACTAACGTCACTTTTTTGTCTTGCCAAAGGTTCAAATTGGCTTTTAAGTATTAATACAAATTGTTTGTATAAAAATGTTGACTTTACACTTTTTCAAATTTTATTTTTTTTTATTTTCTCTACGTACAAACCTTCTCTGGACTTCTACGAATAATTCAAGACCAAAATTAGCCAAATCGGTAAAGGCATTGTTGAGTTATGCGCTTACCAACACATTTTGCGATTCATTTTTATATACGAGTATAAGAGAAGAGATAATAAATTGCACTACAAAATTTTGTTCAATTGCATAGTTACTATACTGTTTTCTATAGTAGATTTCAAATATATCTATTTCTAATCAAGATTTGGTGTATTTGATACATAATAAAGAATTATATTTGTTTTTTTTTTTCATATTATTTACACTTCCGTTTCTGAATCCGATTCCGTTTCCGTTTCTGCTAAATTTTACTTTTGACATCTGTTTCCGTTTCTGGTTCCGCTAAGACACTTCCGTGGCATCACTACTATATAACCCACGAATTTTGTGGCCATGGAGAATAACCAGAATTTTCAGAAAATAATTTTTAAAATTTCCAAACATTTTTTTTGAATATATATTACAAACTTCATTAAGGTACAGATGTTAGCATTCACCACACAAACATCTGCCCCCACCGGGATTCGAGCCCGGCCCTTAGAGATGGCGACCTCTTGAAACCGGTAGCTACTAACTAGTCGAATTCAGAGGTCGTGGCTGCGAATCCTTACTAATATTATAAATCGGAAAGTGAGTTTGTTTGTTTGTTCCGCTTTCACGCCGTAACTACTAAACCGATTGCTTTGAAATTTTGCAGACGTAAAGATAAAAGTCCGGATTAAATAATAGGCTACTTTTTATCCCGGAAAAATCCCGGATCCCACGGGATGCGCAATAAAGACATCGCTCAAAAACTACTGCACAGATTTCAGATTTTCATCTGGTCATCAATAGATAGAGTGATTCTTGAGCAAGGTTTTGCGGTATTTTTTATCTCGGAAAAACGGATAGTCCCACGGGAAGCGCGATAAAACTGACTTCCGCGCGTATGTAGTCGTGGGCAAAAGCTATGACCCTTAACCCTCTATAGACCCAATCCCGAAATCCACCCGGGCGAAGCCGCGGGCAAAAAGCTAGTTAACAAATAAACCAGACGATAACTGGTTACAGTCGGTTACAAGTAGTTCTTGTAAGTTTTCAGCATATCTGCAACCCCCACAAACTTTACTTACTACCCTTCGAGCATTATCAAACAACAAAATGACCACAGGCTTTACCATGATCGCCCACTTCTCCCTCCATTTGCAATAGTACGATCCAATCAAAAGCTCTTTTAAATCGCCAATTTTTTTTTCCTACCACCTGATAGGAAGAATTGGCGCAAGAAACTTATCAGCTTTATCAAAAGTAATAACAACATTTACAATAAATGTAATACATTTGCCTATAAGCGAACCTCTAGTTTTTGTAGCCGTTGGAATGGCAAGTTTATTTTTATTTCTTGTGTTTAAATTATTATGCATTTGAAAATTAGTACATAAATCACATTTTTATAAATATACTAGCCCGCTAAAGTAATTATATTAATCTCTTTAAATAAATCTCTAAATAAAGACGTAACATATAAATATCACACGAGCGGAGCCGCTGACGAAATGCTAGCTATTTCATTATATATTTGTAAAGCCATTTATGCTGTCATCTTGATTCATTTATCGTCTTCAATAGGAGGAAATAAAATCGTATTTACCGACAAGACTGGACATGTTCACAGCTGAGTGAGCTCCAGATGTATTGGTGAAGGGTCGCCTATCGCGTTAGGGCTCGGCGGATTGTCGCCTCGTTGGGCACATATTGGAGCTATCAGCTGATTTGTTTTGTATCACGTTAGGGTCGATACTTATAGGCTGAATTCAGGATCCTATTCCTGAGGATATATGATTAACACTAACACTAAATAAGGTTATGTTAAAGGCAGATTCTATGTGTCCATCTAACTGTCTCTATTGATCGGAATATTCTCGAATGCTCCTGGGTTTGGCAAATATATAATTCAGACTATTTTATACACAACTAGCGGACCTGACAGACTTCGTCCTGTCAAAAAGATTTGTAAAGTGGCAGTTTTTTGTTCCTACTTATTTTATAGTCAGGGCAAAAAATTCTCCTGTACAGAACCGTAACCCTGGTGGTAGGGCGTTGTGAATAAAAAATAATTAATCGCAAAAAAGGTCCAAATGAATTACATGTTATGACTATTCAATTTTAGAACGTGACATTTAATCTTCCACGATGTATTCTCTACGCACACACGCGCACTGTTTTGATAGCTATGATTGAATTTCAACTTTATATAGCGTCAATAAAGTGCAAATTGACTCTTTGATGTTAGAAGCACACCTACATTTCTTAGACAATAGTAAGTGCTTTTAATATGAACTTTATACAATAACAATAAAACTCAAATTGACTGTACGTTTTAGTTAGAAAACGTTGGTATGGGAAAAAAGGACTGTTTTAGGGTATTTTCGATAATTACTCGATTTTTTCTCGCCGTAAAGACCATGCTTGAACTTCAACGAACATTTTCAAAAAGAATCGCGCGTATTTTATGTGCAAATAGATCGTCTTCTATTAGTAATGTGTACTAGCGATGTGCCGAGTTTGACTCGAATCAGACTCGATTCCTGTTTTTTACTCGCCGACTTGAATATATATTTTTTTTTTTCGAGTACGCCGCACTCGATTCCGGTACTCGAGTCAGGAAGAATCGGTTCGGAACTTGATCCTATTTATACGAGTCCTACTGACTGGAGTCTAGTATTCGAGTTTGGTTAACTCGCTTGTACTCGCAAACTGTTTACATAAGATCCTATGCTCTATGTCTTGATTATGATATTGTTACATTGGAACTTGCCGTTCCAATGTTCAGACTCCATAAAACTAGCTGTTCGTTCTTGGGGAAATGTATATCTATGTTTAACAAACTTCCGCAAGGTGTCATTGATTTGCCTTTATATAAATTTAAAAACCATATCAAAAAGACACTCATGAGTAAAGGTTATTATAAAAGTAAGTGACTATCTAAATGATCACACTATTTGGGAATAGGGACACTATTCATAGAGCCATGTTTGGTAACAACATTATTTATAATAATGTATTATTTTATATGTGTATGTAAACATACATACGACTGTAATCGTGTTAGGTGTGATTGTATCTTGTACTATATTGTATTTTTGTATTGTATTATTGTGATTGTTAACATTGAAAAGAGGAGATAAAAAATAGACCTTCAGAGTTTCTTGCCTGTTCTTCTCGAGAAGGCTCTCCCAATTTCCGAACAGGTGTCGAGTCAATATATTTTTTTTTCTTTTTTTTTTTCCTTATTCGTACGTACGGACAAGGTTTTTGTTTTTTTTATTATTTAAGCTTATTTTATTTATTATTATTTTTTTGTTTTGTTTGTTGACGTCAATAAGTGCCTGTAAAGGTCTATGTTGAATAAATATTATTTTGATTTTGATTTTGGTTATTTTTTGTGTCATTGTGCTTAACCTAACCTACACGCTGTTTGAAGCTAACTCCTTTCTATTTTTTCCTTTTTGTTCTAAAATCGGACTCTAGTTCTGGACTAGTAGTAGTAATAGAATTCTAGTACTGGGCTCAAATCAGGGAATCGAGTCCTGATTCGAATAGGTACCGTGTAAACTGACTCAAATCGACTCTATCCTCCAAAATCGGCACATCACTAATGTGTACTGTAGGAATGCTGTAAGTGTAATGCTTTGTATGTTATAACTACAGACACGATATCGTATATCGTAATCTACAGGAAAAGCAATATATGGGAACCATCTAGGATTGGCTGGAAGAAATTTCTCTGAGAGATCCGTCCGCCTTTGGACCAATTAAGTTGGTATTTGCAAATATTTTTTTACATATTATGTCATTTTCTTTTATTGTTTACTAGCGGACCCGACAGACTTCGTCCTGTCAAAAAGATTTGTACAGTGGCAGTTTTTGTTCCTAATTATTTTATAGATAATGTCGCATAGCCAACCAAATCGCAAAAAAGTCTAAATGACCTATTACATTTTTGTGGCTATTCAATTTCGGAATGTGACATTAAATCCTCCAACGATGTATTCTGTGCTCCAACTCACGCACGCACACTGTTTTGATAGATATGATTGAATTTCAACTATATGTAGCGTTAATAAAGCGCAAATTGACTCTTTGATGTTAGGAACACACCTTCATTGCTTAGACAACAGTGAGTGCTTGCAATATGAACTTTATACAATAACAATAAAGCTCAATTCGACTGTACGTTTTAGTTAGAAAACGTTTGCATGGGAAAATAAAAGGGCTGTTTTTAGGGTATTTCCGATAATTATTCGAATTTTCCTCATTGTAAAAACCCTCCTTGAACTTCAACGAACATTGACAAAAAAGAATTGGCCAAATTGGTCCAGGCGTTGTTGAGTTATGAGCTTACCAACACATTTTGCGATTCATTTTTATATATAAGAAGAAGATTAAGAGTTTATATATAAGTATGTAGATATATATTATCAGATATATATTGCTTTTGAAACTTGTACCCGCTTTTTACCTTCACTTGAACGTACAAATAACTTATAGGGATATGGAACCGGAGTGATACCACGGCCTAACCGTACTACCGCCTAACCCACCGGCGTAAAATAGCGTTTGCGCTGTGTTTATATATATATTTTTTTTTAATTTAGCTTCCTTTCCCTTTTTATTTAACAAACCTTAAAGCTCATATTTTGTGTAGTGGTTGACAAAACACACCCGCCATTTTGCCAAAAAGGGACAAAACACATCCATTGTTTGCTTTTGGCTTACAGAGTTCCAGTTGACAAATCCTTTATGTCCATAAAGAAATAAATAAAACGCCTCCTTTTTGATGTTTTACAAAAACTCGACAATTCTGGTATTCGAGTTGCGAATCAAAGTTAAAGATTCCTGAGCGAATAACGCCGCGGAATTTTTATATCGGGCCTTTGTGTCCCTTCGCCCTGACGCGATGTTAAGGGCGTTCACGGGTGAGTATTTCTGGGCATGTCAATATTTACGATTCGTTGGCCCTTGGATATACTTGTTAGCGTTTTCACAAATTGGTATGGCTTTTTGCGTTGATTGTATAATATTTGATATCTCGTTTGATTTAGGATTTTTCGGAATTTCCTCCCGCGCTCACTTTTATTGTGGAATGAATTTAAATGAGCTTTCGGAGGGTTACAATATGGGATTCTTCAAAAGGGAAGTAAATAGGTTTTTAAATTGTCGGTAACGCGCGAGGACACCCCTGATGAAAATGGGGGTCCACGATAATGAATCTCAACATACACTGATTGTAGCTATTTACTTACAATATACTATCTTATAATATAAAGACTTGAACATTATTTACAAAAGTACCTTTTTTTTTGTTTCTTTGTTCCTCCTGAGGAAAATGCATTAAGTTGCATACCCCGGCTGTGGCGAGCCGGCGGTTATGTGGGGCTCTCCTCCCCAGAAGGGGGAGGCCTACCCACTAAAAACCTCAGGGATGGCCTTCCTCAGGCATGTAGGGAGCCCCCGGGAACACCAAGCTACTTCCGGGAACCTCCAGCCTCCGCTCCCCCGTCGATACTCCTCGGGAGAGGCTACAATACCTCCCCCGATCTCCACCACCGACCACACCCCCCGGCCACGGAAGGGGCGTGGTCCCTCCCGGGTCGCTGTATCCGCGGGCGCGATTTCTTCGCGCCCGCCGGCGACCCGCGGCGGCGCCTCAGCTGTGCTACCGAGCCCGACGCCGCCTCCTTCGAGCGGGATCGGCCATCTCCTGACCCCGCTCGGCGGCCTCCTTCTGGAACATCACTGCTTCACAGAAGGAAGCCACAGCCCTCCAACCTCCCTCGTCCGCCAGCATTGCCGCAATCAATGCCGGCGGAGACAGATCTCGCCCGATCTCTGCGACCAAGACTCGGCGCTCGGAGGCCCACGCGGGGCACTCCGCCAGCGTGTGCTGGGCCGAGTCGAGGTCGAATGCGCAGTGGTGGCAATGTGTCGATCCCTCCCGTCCTATTCGACACAGTTACTCACCGAAGCAGCCGTGCCCGGTGAGTATCTGAGTCAATCGCTAGGTGACCTCCTCCTTCCCGTGGAGCCAAGCTTCGAGGTGCGGGAGTACGGCATCGACGGCCCGCTCAGCCTAGCCTTGGCCATAAGGGCCCTACGGCTTGAATAGAGAGGTTTGCCGCACCTTCAGGGGAGGGCACGTCAGCACTGCCCTCCGAAGAGGACAAATGCGCGAAGGAAGGCGCGGTACACAAAAGTGGCTCCGGCCTGTGAAATCATGGGGCATACTCGTACATTTGTATCAAGCTGCGAAGTATAGACTAATTAAGGGATGGCGGCGCAGATGCCGCCTCTCGCAAGGCTTGAAGAGCCAGCGTTAATGAGTCGGGAGGGTCAGAAAGGACGTGTCTGGGTCGACGATGTTCTGTATTACGCGGGTTGACTGGGGTACGCGGGGTGTAGCTACACGCCTGCCTCACTAACGGATTGGGGTGCCCTTCAGCAGTGGTGAAGAACCGCTTAGAGCACTCCAGGAAGTGTTCGTGAATAGTTGTGAAATCGCGATGGATATCGCAATTCCGAACGTAGTACGGGATATCCTTTGGCCCGGTTTACTATTTTTATCCTTTTTACAAACATAAAATCCAAGCCGGAACAGGTTTCGAACCTGCGACCTGTCCCACAGAATCGGTGTCGGTGCGCGTGATCTTAAGTTGAAACATGTTTCGACTTGCATTGCGCGGCGGGTCTTTTTTTGTTTTGTTTTACTTGAATGTGACACTGGGCAGCATAGATAACGCTTGCGTTTGGAATTGGTACATGATTTAAAAAAAATGTCTACAAAAAAGTTTTGTAGTGTAATATGGAATTATTTTGTGATAATAAATGATGAAGTGTAAAACTTGTGATGGAAAGTATTTTCGTTAGGGTAAAGGCATCCTTGAAAAATCATTTACAATCAATCATTACAATATGAATTATTCTTTAAAGAAGACTCCGCTAAATAGAACCGTAAAAGATCCACCAAAAAGTAACGGACACGGACACGGATATAAATCTTTCTTCTGTCTCGGATATCCGCGGATACGGATACAGATATCCAGTACATCACTATCTGTGATGATGCAGCATCATAGCTGAGTCGTAGCTTTTTTACTGCATCCAATTATTGTATATTAGCCATTAAGTACTTATTTTAATGTGCAGTAAATTTTGTTACTAGTTTTCTTGATCACTAACCATTTATGAGGTAGGTTTTGCGTAATAATTACGATAAATTTATATTTTATGTAATAAGGCTATCTAGTTGGATAACAAGTATAATTACAGAGCTACGGGCCTACTGTGTTCACTTAGAACAATTATTACCGGCCAAGTGCGAGTCGGTCTCGCGTACGAAGAGTATCTATAAACACTGCAATAAAATCAATCCACATATTCACGATATATAATTAACATGTTATGTAATTTTGGACCCTGTGGGTACAGCAAATATTAGAAGACATTTTTACCGTGTTTTTCTTACCGTGGGAGAGCCATGCTTCGGCACGAATTGGGCTGACTCGACCGGAGTGATACCACGGCCTCATAGAAAACCGGCGTAAAATAGCGCTTACGCTGTGTTTCGCCGAGTGAGTGAGGATACCGGAGGCCCAACCCCCCTTATTCCCTTTTAAAAGGCCGGCAACGCATCTGTGACTCCTCTGGTGTTGCGGGTGTCCATGGGCAAAGGTTATCGCTTACCATCAGGTGATCCATTTGCTCGTTTGCTGCCCTATTCAATAAAAAAAAAAATTTTTTGGAGGGGTGAATCCTCTGAAAGGTTAATCCTGATGAATACCGCTACTAATTGCGCACGGTGATTAAGTCTGACTTCAAACAGGTCGAAGCAACTCGACTAGAATGACCTACCGACTAAATTCAGCCTGAACCTTTTCTTTGTTCCGCTGAGGAAAATGCATAGAATTGCCTACCCCGGCTGCGGAGAGTCGGCGGTTATGTGGGGCTCTTCTCCCCAGAAAGGGGAGGGGCACCACCAAAACCTCAACCTCACCAACCTCAGACCTTCCTCAAGCATGTAGGGAGCCCCCGAGAACGCTAAGCGACTTCCGGTAACACACCAATCAGCCTAGCCCAAACTAAGCTCTGTAGGCTTGTGTTATGGGATCTAGGGTAACGGATAGACTTACATATACTTTTATCAGTTCAAAGTAATAATTGCAAAAAAAATTGAGAAACCGCACTAAGAAATTTCAAGATTCCTTCTTCTGCCGTACTTCCGGCACTTGGAATTCTCTGCCTGCGTATGTGTTTCCTTCATCCTACAACAGGGGTTCCTTGAAAAGAGGCGTGAAAAAGCATCTTTTGGGCCGGCAGGGATAGGGCAGGTAGGAGACTGGAGTAAAGTCACTATCCTATCTGTCATCCCATTTGGGCCTCTGTCACCGCTTAACATCAGGCGGGAGGAAGTCATCTGCCGGGCCTAGCATAAAAAAAATATTTCATTTTTCTTTTGTTTTTATCGGTAAAATTAAGTATAAATTCACCCTTTTTCATTTGTGCACTTTATCAAGACTACCCTTTTTTTTTTTTTTTTTTTGTTCCCCTGAGGAAAATGCATTAAATTGCATACCCCGGCTGTGGCGAGCCGGGGTTATGTGGGGCTCTCCTCCCCAGAAGGGGGAGGCCTACCCACTAAAAACCTCAGGGATGGCCTTCCTCAGGCATGTAGGGACCCCGGGAACACAAAGGCCACTTCCAGGAACCCCCAGCCTCCGCTCCCCTCTCTAGAGGGGAGCCCTCCTCGGGGGAAGCTACCACCTCCCCCGGTCCCCTCCACCGACGACGCCCCCCGGCCACGGAAGGGGCGTGGTCCATCCCGGGTCGCCGTAGCGGTCGCGACTTCCTCGCGCCCGCCGGCGACCCGTGGCGGCGCCGCAGCTGTGCTACCGAGCCCGGCGCCGCCTCCTTCGAGCGGGATCGGCCATCTCCCGACCCCGCTCGGCGGCCTCCTTCTGGAGCATTACTGCTTCACAGAAGGAGGCCACAGCCCTCCAACCTCCCTCGTCCGCCAGCATTGCCGCAATCAATGCCGGCGGAGACAGATCTCGCCCGATCTCTGCGACCAAGACTCGGCGCTCGGAGGCCCACGCGGGGCACTCCGCCAGCGTGTGCTGGGCCGAGTCGAGGTCGGATGCGCAGTGGTGACAATGTGTCGATCCCTCCCGTCCTATTCGACACAGATACTCACCGAAGCAGCCGTGCCCGGTGAGTATCTGAGTCATCAAGACTACCCTAGATCCCATAACATAAGCCTTACAGAGCTTACTTTGGGCTAGACTAATTGGTGTAAATATAAAAAAAAATATTTATTGGTTATATTTATAACTCGTATATAGTTTTCCGCGGATCTCTATATTTCAATGTAAAACCTTCAGTAAAACTCTCGCTTCGCTGGAAATAATGGGCGCACTCGCCTACCGTTGGATGCAAATTTAATGTAAAATAATTTTACGATACATCTGACCTATATGCAATGACATTATATACTAACAAAATACCGCACTATAACCCTTGACGAGTTTCGAATTCCGTCAAATTGTAGGATTTTAGCCAGAGAAAATAGACATCTTTTCTCGCTCCAATTCGATGTTTGGGTAGCGCTATCTCTTTCGGTCCCGTACTTTGTGTATAATCCGTTTCAATTACTAAATAATTTCGTGGAACATAAAGGATAAGGATGTATATACAAAACGGGGTCAGCATTTAAATGTTTTAGAGAATAGCTATGTGACATCTTTAGTAAAATATCAATGTATATATCGCACCTTTAGAATTGAAGTGACCAAATCCAAAATTCTATTGGTATCAAATTTTTTTGGTAAACGCTAAAAATGTGATTGTAGAGTTGATCATTTTCTTGTTTTTCTATTATAATGCTTTAAGTTGTACGTTAATTGACATATTTTTTATTGTTAATGGTAGTATATGAATTGTTTTCATAATTGTGTACTAAACTAGTCTGTATAACTAATTAGAACTAATTAGACACCGAGACCACCGGAGACGGCGTCTCGCGACGCCACGCCGACACGAACGCCGACACCGGAAATGCCAGCGAAAGCGCCCCGCGACCGCTCACCAACAGTGACACCGACACCGAATCTGTCGGCTAGGACGTCGCCCGACGTCTCGCCGACACGAACGCCAACACGCCCATCGACGCCGACAACCTCGCAGAAAGCCGCCGAATAGGCGAACAATTCCAAGACGAGGGTAGCTACGAAATTCCCACCCATCATAGTCGAGGAATTAATGGATTGGCCTCTGCACTTCAAGGAGCTTAAGGAGCGAATGGGGCATCCCATCAGCGCCCAAGCCTTTAAGAAGGGAATCAGGTTCCAACCGAAAACAGAGTGGGAATACCAAACTGTGACGGAATACCTAACCGACGCCGAAAACAAGCAGCCAATTTCATGGTTCAGCTACTCGCTCAGTAGCCACAGGAGCCTGAAGCTGGCCTTCAAAGGATTGCCAGATACGACCACACCGGAACACCTCCATGAAGACCTCGAACACAAGGGCTTCACTCCAGAATGGATAAAGTGCTTCGAATCCAAACATGGCCGACCTAGAAATATATTCTACGTGCGGCTAACGAAGACACCTAACATCTGCAAGATTTACCACCTCGAAGAGGTACTGGGGATGACAGGAGTCACGGTGGAGGTATGGCGGGGCAAGAAAGCCCCGCCCAATGCCACCGCTGCCGGGGCTTCCGCCATACCTCGGAACACTGCCACCGCCCAATCGCCTGCGTCCGCTGCGGCGAACAACACACCGCCAAGGACTGCCCGAGGCCGCTCTCCGAACCACCCACGTGCGCTAACTACGGGGGGCCACACACGGCCAACAATTTGGCTAAGTGTTCGACCTAACACAGAGAGGCACGCAACAAACGCGCTACCACGACAGCCTACACGGCACAAGAAGCCAAGACCACCCTGCCTGCGGCCGCCGTTATGGTAGAAGACAGCGAGCCGTCAGCACCTCACTCGCTGACGGCTCGCTGTCTTCTACCATAACGGCGTTTCCGCTGCAAACTACGACACCAGGTGCAGACCTGTGCCTCGCCCTCGAGTGCAAAGGCGCAGCAAGAAGGCCACAAAACATGCCCCAAGCATGCATGAACAGCAGCACGAAGCCACAAACACATCAGCAGCCCAAACCAACCCTCCTAGGGTAACCAAGAAGACAACCACGAAAGCATAACAGAAGCAGAATCACTGATCGAAACCGAAAGCGAAAGTGAAATGGAAATCGAATGTCACACCGAAAGTGAAAGCCCAAGTCGCCACCTTCGCCAAAAAATCGCCACCGAAAAAAAGAGGGAACGTGAATGGCCTAGTGACCGGCACAGAATGTGCGCGGACATACTTAATGCCTTTTTTTTTTTTTGTTCCCCTGAGGAAAATGCATTAAATTGCATACCCCGGCTGTGGCGAGCCGACGGTTATGTGGGGCTCTCCTCCCCAGAAGGGGGAGGCCTACCCACTAAAAACCTCAGGGATGGCCTTCCTCAGGCATGTAGGGAGCCCCCGGGAACATCAAGCCACTTCCGGGAACCCCCAGCCTCCGCTCCCCAGTCTAGAGGGGAGCCCTCCTCGGGGGAGGCTACTAACTCCCCCGGTCTCCTCCACCGACGACGCCCCCCGGCCACGGAAGGGGCGTGGTCCATCCCGGGTCGCTGTAGCAGTCGCGACTTCCTCGCGCCCGCCGGTGACCCGCGGCGGCGCGGCAGCTATGCTACCGAGCCCGGCGCCGCCTTCTTCGAGCGGGATCAGCCATCTCCTGACCCCGCTCGGCGGCCTCCCTCTGGAGCATCACTGCTTCACAGAAGGGGGCCACAGCCCTCCAACCTCCCTCGTCCGCCAGCATTGCCGCAATCAATGCCGACGAAGACAGATCTCGCCCGATCTCTGCAACCAAGACTCGGCGCTCGGAGGCCCACGCGGGGCACTCCGCCAGCGTGTGCTGGACAGAGTCGAGGTCGGATGCACAGTGGTGGCAATGTGTCGATCCCTCCCGTCCTATTCGACACAAATACTCACCGAAGCAGCCGTGCCCGGTGAGTATCTGAGTCAATCGGTAGGTGATCTCCTCCTTCCCGTGGAGCCAAGCTTCGATACTCAAGGCCTCAAGCTCAGGACGCCACCAAAAGCGCAAAGATGCCACAGGCTTAGAATAAGCCACCCCGATGCCCCGCCCGTTGTCACGGGCGGCGAGTGCCATCACTACATTCCATGCCCAGAACAGTTCCGCCCGCCGCGAGAGCGGCGAGAAGATCATTCCCAACACGACGGGGACCACATACTGAAGCGGACAACTGCCCAACCACAACCACAGAAAGCTCCTGAAGACCCTGCTGGCGACTGCGATTGCGACTGCAACGACTGAACATAAGAAAACTGGCGTTTTGATTTCTTCCTGGAACAACCCCCGGGCCGCACCGTTCGGAATCCTTCACCAATCCCAGCAAGCGAAGTGTGCCGTCGAGCACAATATATGTATTACTTTTAAAGCGACATGTAAATGTCTTTCAAAGTTATGGCGACATGTTTGCGGCGTTGTCGCGTAAAGCTTGAAAACGCTTCATACTAAGTACTCGTGCACTGCAATCGTGACGTCGTAATTAAGTAAACTCACCTAATTTGTATGAGTATATAAACAAAATTGCCAATAACTTTGTTATTTGCACGTCTATAGGTATACTTTCTATATTTAATAATGTTATATTTAAAACTTGAAATGTGTTTGTGTTATTAGAATTATGTAAAAAATTAAAAAAGAAAACGCCATATTCAGTTAATGTCATTTAGTCTCTATCTAAGTCAAATGTTTAAGCAGAAGATGAGTGGTATAAAATGCGCGCCATTTGTTTAATATTTATTTTCGTCAAGTCGGTTGTATTCAGTCAATTTTTATTTAAAGCCAGTTTCTTTTGAGTTACTGCACGCATTTTTTATATAACTTAATGGGATACATTTAGGCTCTGTGTAAGTTAAAATTTAAATACAAAATTAAAAACAATAGATTAATTAAAAAAGTATACAACCCTGAGATTTCTAAACAAAAATTGTGTCCTTTGTTTTTGTAGCAATTAATAATCTTATTACAAAAAAAAATTATTGGTTTGTTTTATTGACACATTTAAGTATATATGTAACTAGCTTTTGCCCGCGACTTCGTCCGCGTGGAATAGTGACTTCCGGCAGATTTTTGGTTTTTTCCCACATAGTTCCCGTTCTTGCGGATTTTCGGAATGGTCGAGTTTCCGCAGAATTTTTAGTATTATTATGTTGATACAACTTAAATTATTTCGACCAAATTTGGTACCATAAAAACGGTCATTGTGACTAAACCTTAAAAGATAGACATATGCCGTCGCGGACTTTTTTTTAGATCATGTATAGAGGAATAATTCTTTCATACATATTTTTTGTGTATCTTGAACCGTTTTCGCAGCGCACGCAAAGAAAGCCTTCAAAAATGAATAATTTTCCCCGTTTTTTACACATTTACCGCTCTGTCTTTGCTCCTATTGGTCATAGCGTAATGTTATTTAGCCTATAGCCTTCCTCGATAAATGGACTATCCAACAAAAAAAAATTATTCAAATCGCACCAGTAGTTTCGGAGATTAGCGCGTTCAAAAACAACAAACAAACAAACAAACTCTTCAGCTTTATTATATTAGTATATATGTAATATCATAAATCGGAAAGTGAGTTTGTTTGTTCCGCTTTCACGCCGTAACTACTAAACCGATTGCTTTGAAATTTTGCAGGCGTAAAAATAAAAGTCCAGATTAAATAATAGGCTACTTTTTATCCCGGAAAAATCGAAAGATCCCACGGGATGCGCAATAAAGGCTTCGCTCAAAAACTACTGCACATATTTTCATGCGGTTTTCATCAATAGATAGAGTGAATCTTGAGCAAAGTTTTGGGGTATTTTTTATCTCAGAAAAACGAATAGTCCCACGGCAAGCGCGATAAAACTTTCGCGCCATAAACCGACTTCCGCGCATATGTAGCCGTGGGCAAAAGCTATGACCGTTAACCCTCTATAGACCCAATCCCGAAATCCACGCGGACGAAGCCGCGGGCAGAAAGCTAGTATACGATAAATGTCACTCACATAGTGTGTGAACATTCTTAACAAAATGGCGGTATCGTGACTGGCTCTAATTGTATTTTTAATAGAGCATTTCAACAACTTTTACTACTACACTGGCGAGCAAACACTGGCCAACACAAATTAGGGCACTGTTAGTTAATTTACAATTTACATTTAACTAGTGACCCGCCCCGGCTTCGCACGGGTGCAATGCTGATACAATACACTACAGAAAATCTGTGAACGCTGTACATAATAAATTATAGTTTAAAAAACTTAAACAACACGCTTTTTAAGTTGTCGAAATGTAATTATTTACGACATTACATTAGTTCATTAGTCTACATTCTCCACAATATAATGAATGTTATTATTAGAGATCGGATAATCGGATGCATATTTACCTAAAGTTGGTTTAAGACAAAGTATGGAAACTGCTTTTATTGTTTTGTTAAATAAAAATCCCGGGATTGCGGAATTGGATAGCCGGATGTTTATTTATTTACCTAATTTAGTTTTTGACAAAGTATGGAAGTGTCTTTTTATTTTATTTCCATAAATAAAAATCCCGGAATTCCGGTACTGTAGAACATTTTGGTAATGCAAAACTAGTCGGTAATATGAGCTTAAAAACGACGTTACATGAAGGTTAGTTTCAGTTCCCCGTATGATTATTGTTTTAGTCAAACTAGCTCACTACTTTCGTATAACACTCTTCATGTAATAAATCGTACATTCATAAATCGCACGGGGAACTGAAACTAACTTCATGTAATACGTATGCATAGTTGTATAAATGAGCCCGGAGTCTCGGTCTTTTGAAAATAAATACCACGTGCTAATTTAGTAATTTTCAAACAATATCACTACGTTAAATTTGCAGTCCCGTATTTTCCCGGGATTTTTATTTAACAAAATGTATTTTAAAAAGCCGCTTCCATAATTTGTGAGCCAAAAATTACCTTTAGGTAAATATGCATCCGATTATCCGATGTCTAGTTATTATAAATGTAAACCTTCCTCTTCAATTACTCTATCTATCAATCAATCAATCAATCTTACCAATAAAAAAAACCGTATCAAAATCCGTTGGTAGTTTTAAAGATTTAAGCACACATACGGATATAGCGACAGAGGAAGCGACTTTGTTTTATACTATGAATGTAGTGATTTATGGAAAAATTCCAACTCATGTATAGAAAAATTAACTAATCTACCTAAACTCTTTGCTTGCACTGTTTGTAAATAAACGTTAGTCATGATTTTCAATAAACTTTATATTGTTACCTTGAAACAGCTCTTATGTAGCTCGTGATAGCGGCGGGTTTAGCAGTGCACGTGTAAAACTTGCCGTGTAACTAACAGTACATCAAGAATATTAAACACCTCTTTTTTGTTCTGACTAATACTGTAAAGTCCAATCTATTTTAAATGTTATTGTAAGCGTTTAAGGTTAAAAATGACTTGGTGAAATTTGTAATTTTTGATTAACAACACTGTCGATTTTAAACACTTTATGGTTAGCAATTACATTTTCATGGGAGATATACAAACAAAAATGTATACTCTTTTAAACATACAATTTAGCAATAATGTTATATAAAAACAAAAGGTAGATATCATACGTAGCAATCAGGTAATGAGTGTAATTTCATTTCATAAAGATATCAGTCCTTGCTTTGATTCTTTTGGTTCGGTAAAGAAGTAACATTTATAAGCTCACTAGCTGACCCGGCGAACTTTGTTCCGCCTTAATGGCAATAAATAAGCAGTTTTTTTTTATTTAATTCGAAAAAATACAAAAAAAAAATTAAATAACTACATTAATCATTCATTATTATTTCTGTATTTTAGTACATAGGTTGCTCTTCACTTAAGCACCTTGTGATACACGACATTTTTTGTTTTATTATCAGGCGCAAAAACAAACAAAGCAGATGGTCTTCCGACCCGTGAACATGCCACGTATAATTGACCATGGGAAAAACATGAATGTTCTAGATTTAAACCACAAACTTTTAAGGATTGGCCTTGTGATTTGTTGATTGTCATGGCAAATGCAAGTCGTATCGGAAATTGAAGTCTTTTGGAAAGATTCGATCGTCTTGGTCGCGGCATTATTAATTAAACTTCACTTCACTTCAATCCACTTGTTAATTATTTATTTAAAAGAAATAGTTTTAATATTGATTTCTTACAAATATCAAATTGTCATCCATACGTCATTACATAGCTGTCATTTTACGTCAATTACATAGCTGTCATTTGCGTTTTGTTATTCCAAGTCTGATTCTTTTTTGTTATAACGTTTTATAGTGACTGACGTTTCATGTCAAGTCACACAGGAACGCTGTCGAACGGGATAAAAATCCTATGTCCGTCTCCTGGCTCTAAGCTACCTCCCTACCAATTTTCAGCCAAATCTGTTCTGCCGTTCTTGAGTTATAAGTGGTGTAACTAACACGACTTTCTTTTATATATATAGATTTACGGTGAGTTATGACACGGAATATCTGAGACTCGAATATGCATAAAATATACAAAATTATAACTGTCTTTTAGTGTATTTCTCGTCGGCACCGCGCTCGCATGTGACTAAAGCCCAATTCACGATTTCGAACTGCGTAATCGCATCCGATAAACATCTTCGGACAGTAAAAAGCAAAATGAAACCACAATTGATGTGTTATTTTACGATAATTACACGAAAGTAGAGTTCGTGAAACGAAATATTAATATATTATTCATATTCCCGTCGGTGTTTAGAAATTGGGTCAACACTATAAAAACAATTATTTGGGTACATAGGTCATTGATGTCGATAAGGTGTTAATAACACGCTCGTGTAATATGGAAAGATATATTGTATAATGTTATGCTGTATGCCAACGTAAAATGAAAAGAATGCTTATTCTAAAACTAGCAGATAAAGTTAATAACACAATAATCATCAAAATCATCAACATTATTGATCAAAATCAAATATTTACTCTTCAAATAGTATTTTTATAATTACCATTGGTTCACAATCACTATTCACGTTAAAGATGCTACGCCATTGGTTGACAATTACTTTTGCACGTTAAAGATGCTACGCCATTGGTTGACAATTACTTTTGCACGTTAAAGATGCTACGCCATTGGTTGACAATTACTTTTGCACGTTAAAGATGCTACGCCATTGGTTGACAATTACTGTTGCACGTTAAAGACGCTACGCCATTGGTTGACAATTACTTTTGCACGTTAAAGATGCTACGCCATTGGTACGTTTACGGCGGGAGACCTTCTACTGGAAAGAACCGGCAAGAAAACCAGCAAGGGCTATTTTTTTCTTCGTGTATTTTTACAGAGTCCTATTAGAATCTAGCCTTAGATAAACAGTCTGGAATGACATTTGCTTACTAAACAATTTCATTGTTTCAGACACAATGCAGTGGATGTGGGAAACGCGAAAGCAGACAAAAACACAAAATGGCCACAAACAGACGAGAATAGGTATGTTGCAGTTGTTAACTTACAACCTCTATCGTTTATATTCTATCCGATTCCCACCGCCATATTCTATCCTTTTTTTTTTTTTTTTTTTGCCCTGAGGAAAATGCATTAAATTGCATAACCCCGGCTGTGGCGAGCCGACGGTTATGTGGGGCTATCCTCCCCAGAAGGGGGGGGGGAGGGGGCTACCCACTAAAAACCTCAGGGATGGCCTTCCTCAGGCATGTAGGGAGCCCCCGGGAACATCAAGCCACTTCCGGGAACCCCCAGCCTCCGCTCCCCTGCCTAGAACCCATCTAGTTGATTCCATCCTAGTAGTGGTAGGAACCAAAACATTCTCTTTCATCATCCAGAGGGTTGGCAGTCCACAATAATGCTCTGAGTGGGAATTTCCTGCCTCGTACTACCAAGCTGTTGATATACGAACTAATTTAATAAAGATTTATTTATTATTAGCGACCCGATCCGGCTTCAGCTTCGCTTCGGGTTACACATATAAACCTTCCTCTACAATCACTATTGTATCTATTAAAAAAATTAAAATTTAAGCATACATTGGAATCTAGCCCGAGCCGAAGGCGAGGACGTAATTGAGCCGAACATGTTATAACCAACACGCACGTATATTGTACGACGTTTTTTAACACATTTGCGAGGAAACAGAAAAAAAAATCATTTAAATGAAGTCAATCTGTGAATGCACACTGTTGCTTTTCCGCCATTTTACTACTGACTGGCGCCGCGCGGCGATTAGTTCCAAATTTGAATAGCAACAGCGCGCGAAATGGCAAATAATACTGTTATGGAATTTGTATGGACTATAACTTAACTATTTGCTTTGGAAACACACGCGTTTTTTATGACCCGCTTTACATATTTAAAACCGGTGGAATTACATCAGCTTTACGAGCAAAGATCCTGGAAAGTAAATCAGTAGAATACTCCTTGTATGTATTTTAAATAAAAAATTATTTGGAACTAACAATATGTTACGATCAATGAGTTGAACTCGCTCTATCTAACTTAAATAGATAGAAATTTATATTTTGACTTTTTACATCTCCTTATTTATCTCGCTATTTTTGTTGCTTGTTTTTATTTATTTTATATAGGTACATTATAAAATATATCAATAAAAACTCTCAGCGGAAGGATCTATAGATGTGTAGGAGGTTTCTTCGTTGTAAAAGTAAATATGTATTATATTCGGTTCGGTAAGAGCCAGGGGGCGTACTCTTAAAAACGATATTCGATATGTCGTGGACTTCGTCATGTCGTATCTTACTCTTAGTTACTACCGTTTAAAACATTTCAACGGACGACCGCAAGAACGATATTAATTTTGACATACGAAAGCCTCAAATAACAACGATGAATTGAATTTGACAGACGAACATTCGAAAAATAAACGTCACTGAACCGAATGTTCGGCCGAATATTCGTATTCGGCAAAGTCCGTATTCGGCCCATCTCTAATATATACTCTTATATATTTTTTTTTTTGAGGGGGGGACGTGCGACCTTGTGCACCCTGACACCGCGCTGGCAAGACGCGGCCGTGTGTGGGGCTCTCCGGTCAAGAGGACCGGCCTACCCACTAACACCCCCCCCCGAGTTCTCTGGGCTCATACGGGGCACATGGCGGGGTGCGCTCTTGCGATTCGACCGCCATGTGTCCCGGGGCCGGCTCGACCAAGAGTTGGTCAAGCCACCGCCAAGGATATATATATATATGATATTAATGGCACATACACGTATATGCTGTTGAATATTCTCATTTTCTATCTCATTTCTTTACATATACTGTGCTGTCATGCAATGTGATGTGGTTGATCTAACGCTACCATACTGTAATAATACTGGGGAAGGTCAAGTATAACTGACATGTTATTTAACTATCTACTTGTAACAGCAAACCATTATTGTATGCATAATATATATATATATATATATATATATATATATATATATATATTTGTTACACTTACACCAATTAGCCTAGCCCAAAGGCTTGTACTATGGGATCTAGGGTAACCGATAGACATACATATATTATACATATATAAATATTTTTGATAGAAATATATAATAACTACCATGACTAGGGTACAAATACTCGCATTCATTACACTGCAGCATTCATCTGCCCTCCCGGGATTCGAACCCGGGACATCAGCGACACCTTGAAACCGATGTACTAAGCAACTAGTGTAAGAAAAACCACGCTATTGCAAGAAGAATCAACGTAACTTTTACTAAATAATAAATGCTCTAAGACTCGGATTTAATTTACGGAAAAGAAACTCCGCCAATATTAAAATTACTGAATAATTAAATAGAAAATTAAAAAGGGTAATTCTTAAAGCATCTGTTCACTCGTAGATTATATAACAGCGAAGTGAATACGCCAAGCTCGGGGGCACTCGTATAGATTCGGTCGCCGTCGCTAGAACGCTACATACAGCGCAAGCGGCCATCTGATTTTTTTGGTCCATAACACTTGTGACTTCTCTGATGTTCATCACTGCAATGCCCTTATAGGGTGTCACATATGTCTAAAAAATATGTAATATGTGGCTTGAAAACCCCTATAAAAATCACAGTGTACTCGTATGTTGCCAACATGTGACATAAAATGTATTCGTGAACGTGATTTTCATCATGTTATAGTTATTATTAGTGTAATTATGCAATTGTAAAGTATTGATGATTTCTTAATATTGAGTTGACGTTTAAACTAAAATTAACATATCCACTATTTAATTAATATAATGAAAATTGATTGATGCTATATTTAATTTTGTATAATGAATTATATATTTTTTATGCAATGTTGAATATCGCGCGCCTACTTCCGTCCGTCTACTTGTTCGTCCGCTGACTGAACAAGACTCATACGGCTGAGCCATTAATACAGAATAGTAACTAGTTAGACTGTAGCCATTATAACAGAATAGTGACATAGAGCCACAGATACTGCAGGCTACTCGGCTTTAAATAAGTGTGATTGTGGTAGGCACGGGAACTGAGGCGCCGGGCTCGGGTAGCACAGCTGCGGCGCCGCCGCGGGTCGCCGGCGGGCGCGAGGAAGTCGCGACCGCTACGGCGACCCGGGATAGACCACGCCCCTTCCGTGGCCGGGGAGCATCGTCGGTGGAGGAGACTGGGGGAGGTAGTGTAGCCTCCCCCGAGGAGAGCTCCCCTGTATCGGCGGGGAAGCGGAGGCTGGGGGTTCCCGGAAGTGGCTTGGTGTTCCTGGGGGCTCCCTACATGCCTGAGGAAGGCCATTCCTGAGGTTTTTAGTGGGTAGGCCTCCCCCTTCTGGGGAGAAGAGCCCCACATAACCGCCGGCTCGCCACAACCGGGGTATGCAACTTAATGCATTTTCCTCAGGGGAACAAAAAAAAAAAGACACGGGAACTGAAGTTTCAGCGGCTTACCGACTAACGAACCCGGCGCAGTTTCGGGCCGTTAAGGCCGATTAAGTCCGAGCTAGTATACTGTATACTAGCTCGGACGCTCAAGAGCGTCTTGTGGAAGTTCCATTCACAATGTGGTCTACAAAAAAATATATCACTTCATAATATAAAACAAATTCGCTTTCTCTATATCCCTATGTATGCTTAAATCTTTAAAACTACGCAACGGGTTTTGATGCGGTGTTTTTAATAGATAGAGTGATTCTTAAGGAAGGTTTATATGTATGATAACATAACATACATAGCACCCCACGAGTTTTGTTGAATAATATAATTTTTTTTCACCAAATCATAAAGGGAGCGTGGAGAATGGGTGAATATAGAGTTAAAATGGAAAGTTATCATAATGTCTCCATTGAAAAGTCTAAGATACGAAATGAGGTCGTATTTACTGGCGTAAATACTATTTATTCAATGAAAGAACAAATTTAAATCAAATCTCGGGGCTCGACGCCCGGGTCGCCTTGTATCGAATAACAGCGCCCGATTCTTCCGCCGGGTAAACTTTCAGAGTAGGTATATTCATAGAAAGTCGAAAGGGACACGGAAACCGCAGCTTAAGGCGCTTATACGTTTTATCAGTTAAAATATTTATAACATCATTTTTGTTTTAGATTTCATATGAATGTTCGATTCAAATTCAAATTAAAATTCAAAATCATTTATTCAGCCTGGGCTGTTACAAGCACTTGGGAATGTCGAAAAGCTACGCCATCGGTTCGCAAATCTACGGCGGGAGACCTTGTACTGAGAAGAACCGGCAAGAAACTCAGCAAGGGCTGTGTTTTTTCCCCTGTATTAAATAGATACAGAGTCGTCAATTTGGAAAATGACTTCAATATTGATAATTCATGAAGTCACTTTCCATTACATAATATAATTAATAAAAATATAATTTGAAAACATGCCTATATTAGGAATGCCGTGTCATACAGTTATTAAAGAATATATTAAAGTTAAATTAAAATTATAATAAATACGAGTAGTACCCAGTATAGCAAAGAGCAGACTCATCACCGCTGGCAGTACCCGTTCACGAGCATGACGCATGAACCAGCCATCGCTTCGCTCAACCATGTTTTAGGGAACGTAACGACCCGCCTCAAACGACACTGCCGAAGAGATTTTTAATGAGAGTATGACTACCCTTAAGCCACAAAAGGATACAAATTACCAAAAACAGGTACCCTGTAAAATTAGCACAACTAAAAAAAAAAATTCCTCATCACAACTCATATACGTCATTGTATGTCTCTCGTAGCTATGTGTTTACGGTTCCTACCGCTGTTTATATTATACTAAGATCTTCTGTTAGAGTACCCTCCGTCTTGTCTATTTCTGTCGCCAAACAGCAATAGTCGCATTGGTGATTTCCAATCTGAATCGTAATATATAATAGTGTAAATACTATATGCCCAGGTTTTCTGGGAGCTGGAGATTTGCAGCGAACGTTACTGAAACCACATGTGCCACAGGTGACTAATCAGTCAGCATCAGTAGGCAGAGCTTGTTGTTATGGCCCAACTCTGTAGCTCGTGCACCGCTGGTTGTCGGTAACTGTGGACTGGTGGACTACCGCTGCCATAGTCAGGTGTCAATTCCAACTGACGTCATTTGCTTCGTTCATGACGTACCCACCTCTTACATTTTTCATTTGTACTCAATGCAAATAAACTCAATGTTAATACCACTCAATGCCAAAACAACACTTTTTGTGTTTTCATTTAAATTAACACTTAATTTATTAATTAATACGTATTATTTATATAAATTGGACCATGACAACCTAGATTAAGGATTCTGTTACAATATTTGTCTATATTTGAAGTGTTACGTAATTTAGATTCAATTAAAATTACTTAAATTGTTAGAAAATCTAAAAGGTCTCAAAAGGAAGGAAAAAGAAGAATGTTTTTTTATTTTCATTTTGACATGTGGAATCTATAAAACCATATTTGAAAATGGGAAAAAGCTAAATTAAAAAAGTAGTTATTATCTTATAAGATGTCAATCTATATGTTTCTTTTTGATTGAGTTGTATAGGCGCCTTAACTCTTTCACAGTCCAATTATTTCATCCTTAAGCCCTTTTAGATCAAATTGTCCTGGAACTTTGCAGGCAATAAGTTCTGAATGTTAGAGATAAGTGCTTATAAAACCTTCTGGTCGCTTAACTACTGAAAGGGCTTACTCAAATTTTTTTTAAGGAAATATCCTAACTTCTTACGTAATTTAAGCACGAGGGCAGTTGGAAGTCTATCGTCCCTTTGATGTCCTGTCCCTTATATATAATTGGGGCAACATATTTTTATTGATTTATATTACATACATATTTATATTGATGAGCGTCGGTCGGGCGCTGTGGTCTCGGCACTGGTATGTGCGCCGCATAGAAGCGGGAGGCCCGCGATCTAATCCCCACCGTGTACCAATGTGTTTTTCGTTCCGAATTTCATATGTACATTTATCCGACGCTCCTACGGTGAAGGAAAACATCGTGAGGAAACCTGCGTACATCTGCGAAGCGATTCAAAGGTGTACGTAGTCAAGCAACCCGCACTGGGCCAGCGTAGTTGACTAAGGCCTAATCGCCCTAACGTAGTTAGGGTAGGCTCGAGTCCCTCAGTGGGGACGTATATGAGCTGTGATGATGATGATAATATTTTTATTATCCAAATAATAGCTCATTTCTTCAATTCATTACCAACATTTCTTTTTAATTCTAGTAATAGGTTTATCACTATGAAATTGCTTTTTTTTCACTTAATTCAAAACTTTGTAACTTATTAAGCGCCGTAGAAAATATATATTTTTACGTTACTTATTAACCCCAAAGTGCAAGTGTTGGTGACAATCAAATCTCTGAATTAGGATATTTTAAACTATAAAAAACCTTGCACTTCTTCTTTCTGTTATTATTTTATTTAGAGTCGGCGCAACTTGTTTACCTCTTCCACTGTCATCTATCACTCGTTACTTCGACACTCATTCTCTTCTTCCGTCTGCATCTTTTCTTCCGTCTTCCTCTCAAGCGCAGATCCAGCTTTGGCGCCAGGAAGGTCACATAGTCGTGGTCAAGTCAAAAACTTATAATTTAACTAGCTTTCCCGCCCGCGGCTTCGCCCGCGTTATATTTCCGAATTTCCCACAGGAAGGATATGTTTCCGTTGGTAAAATTATCTTATTTCCTTCCTTGGGTCCTCGGGTTTTACGATTGGTATATACGGGGTAAACTATCTGTGTATAAATTTTATTTAAATCGGTTCAGTGGTTTTTTAAACAATACTGCCATAAGCAACCTTTCACCCCCCTCCTTCAACCCTTTACAGCCCTTTTCTGCTTTTAAAAGGTAGCCTCTGTCCTGTCTCAGCTCTAGACTATCTGTGTACTAAATTTCATTTAAATCGCTTCAGTAGTTTTAACAAATTTTTCCATACAACCTAGCATCCCCTTCTTTCAACCTTTTACAACCCTTTACAACCTATTTGTATAAAAAAAGTAGCTTATGTCCTTTCTTGGGCTTTAGACTATCTGTGTACCTATTTCATTTAAATCGGTTCAGTAGTTTTAACAATATTTCATACAATCTATTATCCTCATGCCTTGAGTTCATTAAAATGACGATAACTTTTTTTTTTAATGAACCGATTTTTGATGAAACATAGTTTAGATATTATTCTGAGTTAAAACAAAGCAAATAGTGAAAGTTTCAAGCAAATCGGTTCAGTACTTTCGGAGATAAACGTGAAAAACATACAGACAGACAGACAGACAGACAAAAAATTCCAAAAATTTTTTTTGCTTCTAATAATTTATTAAAGTGCCCCTCTATCCATTTCTGTCAAAAATACTAAATGTACAGACAAAATATTTTTACTGTCTTATTATATGTATAGATAGTGATAACAATAGATACAAATAAAAAGTAGGTATTTTATTAATGCACGTAAGTACTGTACTTAAAAATATTTATTCTTTATTGTACACTTGAAAAACTTAACGCAAATAACTTGTACATATACACGTACATATTGCCATCTTCTCTTGAAGACATCCAGAGAAGCACTATCAAGCACGGAATGAGGCAACCTATTTATATTCCATAGCCGTGGTGAATGATTTTGGTAACAGCTAAAGGTATGTCGAGGGGTATGACGCGAGTTACATAAAATCTGTATGATGACAAAATATTTAAATAAAAAATTCCTGGACCAGCTTAGGGGAGTCAGAGCCCCATAGGTCCCGCCCCTCTGGATCCACCACCGCTTCCACACGCTCATCCACTTTCATGTCTATACTTTTTTTTTATTGGATAGGGCAGCAAACGAGCAAACGGATCCCCTGATGGTAAGCGATAACCATTGCCCATGGACACCCGCAACACCAGAGGAGTCACAGATGCGTTGCCAGCCTTTTAAACATTCTACCATCGCACCGCTCGCCATCGGCAGGGTGTTCAGTTCATCCTCACATGCTGGAGCCTAAATGGTCACGCAAAGTGCGGTTTCAACGAAATTTCCTTCCGCGCATGCTCCGACTGTGGAACGAGCTCCCTGCTGAGGCTTTCCCGGGGGATTACAGTATGGGGTTCTTCAAAAAGGGAGTAAATAGGTTTTTAAAAAGGTCGGCAAAGCGTTTGTGATGCCCCTAGTGTTGCAAGCGTCCATAGGCGACGGTGACTGCTTACCATCAGGCAGGCCGTAAGCCTTTTTGCTACCGTTGTAGTAAAAAAAAAAAAAAAAAGGGAATAAAGGGGGAAGGGGGGATGGTCCTCCGGTACCCTCACTCACACAGTGCAAGCGCTATTTTACGCCGGTTTTCTGTGAGGCCGTGGTATCACTCCGGTCGAGCCGGCCCAATACGTGCCGAAACATGGCTCTCCCACACTTTCCCAGTAACATGATCATTCCCTCTCCTTAATAAATGATCATACCAGGAAAATCTCCTTTCTCTCATTTATTCAACAATAGGGGCTACTTTCACCGCCGGCATTGATTGCGGCAATGCTGGCGGACGAGGGAGGTTGGAGGGCTGTGGCCTCCTTCTGTGAAGCAGTGATGCTCCAGAAGGAGGCCGCCGAGCGGGGTCGGGAGATGGCCGATCCCGCTCGAAGAAGGCGGCGCCGGGCTCGGTAGCACAGCTGCGGCGCCGCCGCGGGTCGCCGGCGGGCGCGAGGAAGTCGCGACTGCTACGGCGACCCGGGATGGACCACGCCCCTTCCGTGGCCGGGGGGCGTCGTCGGTGGAGGAGACCGGGGGAGGTAGTAGCCTCCCCCGAGGAGGGCTCCCCTCTAGGCAGGGGAGCGGAGGCTGGGGGTTCCTGGAAGTTGCTTGATGTTCCCGGGGGCCCCCTACATGCCTGAGGAAGGCCATCCCTGAGGTTTTTAGTGGGTAGGCCTCCCCCTTCTGGGGAGGAAAGCCCCACATAACCGCCGGCTCGCCACAGCCGGGGTATGCAATTTAATGCATTTTCCTCAGGGGGAAAAAAAAAAAAAAAAAGGGGGCTACTTTCAGACTTCCCTTGATAAATTCATTCTTTTCTTTTCTTTTTCTTGAGAGAGGCTGAGAATCCTCATAGGAGCACGAAACGTGCCCAGGATACCCCCGCAACGGTGTCACGGACGTTATGTCGAACTGCACGTGGCCAGAGCGGTCCGACCACGTGACCTACCGACTAAACTCATCCTTATGCCTAAGTTCTAAGAACTGTCTAGGCAAGGGGTGGCCAACCGGTCGATCGCGACCATTAGTCCAGTCGATCTTGACTAGGCAAAAAATATTAATACTGTTACGAGCTGGGGTCAGTAAATCAAACGGCGGCCTACCAAAACACTGAACTTTTATTAATTAGCACACTAACAGTCACTAATCGCTTCACTGAAAGCACTGAAAGTCACTTCTTAGTTCTCCAATATTACTTTATTAGATGTTTTCGCACTGTATCGCAAAACAATACTCTCCTCCCGGCGGCCGGACACAGCCTTATATCGTCCCCTAAGGCACTTGCCACTCTTGCCAGAACATTCGCGGACACACTCGAATGTGTAGTCCAATACATAAGCGCGTAGGACAGACGTCGCGCGTTCGAGACGTTTCGAGTATAACTGTCTCTTCCTTGTGCTATCCTTGTCACACAATACTCGAATATTCCCGTATCGTCGTTCGATCTTTCTCGAATATTCTGAGTTTGTCTATCACTTTCTAATGATGTTTTCTCATTCTAATACTTCTCGAATGTTCCAACTATATCTGTCTCTTTCTACTATTGCTATCTCTTTCACTCCTATTGAAATTTATGTCCTTTTACTGAAGTAGGCTTAATGGCTCATAAAGGGTCCTGAAGACGCCTGAAAACGGGTTTTCAGGTTATTGCGGCGTTGGATAGAGGGTAGCCTGAAACGTACTGAAAACTGTTTCAGGTGCCTGAAAACTACTGTAATTTGGGTGTAATTTAGATTTTTTTAGTATGTGAAAGAGCTACTTCTGAAACGGTCTGAAACGACGTTTCAGCCTGCTGAAAACTTCTAAGTCACAGAAAATCATTTCTGAAGTTTTACTAAGCCACCGGCGTAACAATACGTAGAACAGACTGCACAATATAATCACAATCAGCAAATGCTGCACGCATCATCTTGTATTGTATTGTCAATCGGCGTTCCGTCAAGTAAACTATAGCCTCTATTTTACGCAGTATAGCTAGCTCTTTTGTTTTCGGCAAGCGTGTGGGACGCGGGGGCGCATAGTAGTATCAATGAAATGGCTCTAAAATTTGCAGACAGCTCTGCGCTGCGACATATTTCTAAAAGCAAGGTCATCATCAGATTAATTTCTGGGCATTGGTTTCCTATGAGAAATATCCAAATTTGAAGAAATATTTTGGCGTGTGTCGTTTGTTTGTTTTTTTTGTGAATTGTGAGTCGGCATTTTCCTTAAAACAAACAAAAAATGTACACCGTTTATTTTTTGTTTGTTTTAAGTAGGAAACACTACATACCTGATTTTGCTAATCTAGCTGATGATACTCTAACGCAATGCTCACACTGATATAAATAACTAATTAAAAATAATTATTTTTTATTTTATGTATCTTCTTTTAATAAAATATAAACTACTACATTATTTTTGTAATAAACTATGCAGTTCCATTTAAGATTTCAATTATGTAATTGGTAGATCGCACAGGGTTTCGCCAGATAACAGTAGATCTCGGGTCTGATCAAGTTGGCCACCCCTGGTCTAGGCTAATCATGAGAGCGACTAAATCCATTCCTCACTCTATCCTTTCTTGTCACAAAACCTTGCCATAGACCACATATTTCTTGACCCATTTTAACATATATATATGGGGGAAGTTTTCCTTAATATATTTATAATCACAATAAATATCACCACGCCACTTTTCCCCGAAAGGTTAAGCAAAGGAGTATTAAACACCCACATTCGCCTATTTTTTACGTTCCAATATAATGAAGGGTGAACCTTTTGCCACTGTCCAGGCACTCGAAGATTCTATAGATAATGTTATAGACAAAGGAGTTTCATTAATTTGACCCAGTGATCGGAACCTTAGACTAAGAGTTAATCTTGTGATGAATTACAGCAACAACACATTTATATTATACTAGCTTCCGCCCGCGGCTTCGCCCGCATGAAATTAGTTTTTATCAATCCTAGTCCCTTATGTCTAAGGTACCAAGATTCATGGTCTTATCTTCAATTCAACCCTTATTTCACCCCCACACTGGATAAAATTTCAAAATTCTAGAACAAACCATTTTTTGTTTCTTATGACGTGATATTTGAGAACTTGCATATTACTAACTTTCAACCCTTATTTCACCCCCTAGCTGGTCGAAATTTCAACAATGCTAGAACAAATATTTAATGATTTCTTATCAAGTGCTTAAATATAAAGTTTCATGGTTTTATCTTTTAAAATTAAGAAATCCCATACAAACTTTTAACCTTTATTTCAACCCCTTCATCCCTTTTTTTCGAAATAAAAAGTAGCCTCAGGGTCTAAAGATTACCAAATTTCATCAAAATCGGTTGCGAGGTTTAAGCGGGAAAGCGTAACAGACAGACAGACAGAGTTACTTTCGCATTTATAATATTAGTTAGGATTAAAAAAAACCGATGGCGTTCGGTTTTTTGCGTACAAATATCCCTATTGTTTCTTCCTTATAGTAAATATTCTAAATTAGGATAACTGAATATGGCTGTTTTCTACATAATTATCTGTGTGATTTGAGCAATTTCTAACGTATCAAAGTATGTCAAATGAGAAATGTCAGTTTTATTTTTCAATAAATTCATTTTTATATTTCTACAAAAAAAAAACATTTTTTTTAAATTCGAAGAAAAAGAACACATCTACAATATAGAAATAAGTCGGGTTTTCCTTCCTGACGCTATAACTCCAGAACGCACAAACCGATTTTGATGATTTTTTTTTGTATATTCCAGGGGGATTCACAATACGGTCATCTAGATATTGTTTTTTAGCTAAATTATTTATTTAACAATATTTGAGACAACATAATATTTGAGACATTTGACAGGACGTCTGTCGGGTCAGCTAGTTTCCTATAAACCTGTAGATGCACAAATAACACAGTTATTGGGACTTTTGTTTATACGCTCATACAAATTTGGTGATTTTACTAAATTATGACACGATTCATCAACGAGACACGATTGCAGTGTTTTTGGTATGAAGTGTTTTTGAGCGACACACGAGAACGCCACAAACATTTCGCTGTAGCTTACAAAGTAATTATTACAAACACATCGTTGCTTTTACAAATTTTGCCCAAAATATGACGATAAGTGGCTTACGCAGACGAAACCGCGAGAACCAGCTAGTATAGAATAAAAAAATGTCAAATACCCAATGCTCGCTAGGTCTGAAGTAATTGTTTGAAAGAAGAACATTGGACAAGTTTCAGAGGCTTCAATCGCCGCCTCGTGTCCCCGCAGCAGAGGAAATACGCAATTGAAAAGTTTCCGATTGTACAGCTTCGTTTTTTTATTCCTTTGTTGTCGTGTCCAGCCCATTGACGTGACATTTTTGTGTCTTCGGCTATTCATTAAGATTTTCTCGCGTAATTTAATGGAATGTAATGAACATTTAATAATCGAGTCGTTGTTACATAATTTTGGGGAGATGATTTATGAGTTTTCGAATTATATAATAATCACTAACTCTCCGCCCACGGCTTCGCTCGCTTTATATCGGATTTTTAATTCTCTATATTTCTTCCTTACTAATTATTATAAACAAGTATTATTATTATTAACATTATTATTCATTATTATTAAGTGTGCCAGGATCGTAGCAAGTGGAGAGAGGTGGTCTCTGCCTACCCCATTGGGAACAAGGCGTGACATATATGTATGTATGTACGAAAGTTTGTATGGATGGGTGTTTGTTACTCTTTCATGTAAAATCGAATGAATGGATTTGAATGAAACTATACAATAATATAGCTTATATATCACAATAACACATAGGCTATAATTTTAAAGATATACGCCACGTTAATATAAGCTACTCGATATACCAATCTTGCGCAGATAAAATCGCAGGCACCAATTAGTCTTTTATATTTTTATTTTCTGGGCCGTAAGTTTTTTTGCCAACATCATCATACATAATCCCATTCATCCCCCATTTTTACCCCCTTTAAGGTAAAATTTATGCAAACCTTGAATGTACTTTTTTATTCATATCTCATCAAAATAAGTTTCAGGTTTACCTAAATTATTAAATTACTGGAAAATGACGTAATTTCCATACAAACTATCATTCTCTTATTTCGACCCCTTACTGTTACAAACTAAATAAATTAGTTTTACTTGCTAAGTATCGACAACCCTACGTACGAGGAATACTGCGTAGCAATCTATTGAGCGTCATTGCGTCTACAGCTACCGTTTATGCGGTCAGCTCTCTAGGGGTGTCATTTGAAAGTTTACGTTTTCATTTCGAAATTAGTTAACTTAGAAAGTATTAAGATTTGAAGTCTTCAACCAGCACCTAGGCTCCAGCTAATTTATTTATTTATTTATCATTAACATAGTTTCTGCAGCTTAAATTCATATTACAATTATACAAAAAAATATGTCTGTACATAAGCCAATTACAGAAACTTACTTTGCTATCTTGAGTACTACATATAAAAATGTAGGGTAAGTGTGTAACATTTAGTACAAAAGAAAATAAATTAATAGTAATATTTGCCTTATTTTATAAACTTATATGTGTCTGTTCATGTGTATGTACGTGTGTGTGTGTGTGTGTGGGTGAGTATAAGAATATGTGTGTGTCTTTATAATTCACTACGATGATCGATCCGTTAAATCTGACTACGATAACGCGGGTATTAGCGTAGGCTTACATGGCATCTTTATTAAAGAGACAATATTAAAAAGACTAATGTCTAACTTATATGCCTCTGAAATATTATTTTGCCGGTCTCGAAACACTGTATATAGCATATACATCATTCTGATGAACGCGAGGTGAAGTGATGGAATTTCGTCCGAGTGGGACCTTCGGACCAAAATGCGGTAGTCTCTACTGCTAAGCAAGAAGACAATGAGCAAAAGGACTTGCTCACAAGATCAAAGCTTTTGAGGCGGAAAGGACCTCAAGTGGCAAGGTTGGTAAGCCTCCCAATGAATCAACAATTTGGTGAAAATCACAGGAAGGTGATGGAAGTGAGCAGCGCAGGGTCTACCGCTGTGGAGGTTTACGTGAAAGCTTACGTAAACAAGCCACGAAATGACCCCTTTCGAGTGAAATTAGCAGTTTATAGCGATATCAATATTAAAGAAACAATTAATAAAATCACTCGTGAACGATAGGAACTAATTAAAATAGATATCTATCTCTCTTCTCTATAAAAATGAGTACTTTTTACCAGGATTAATATACAAAACATATACAAACTAGTTACGTTATACTATTATTGAGAGGCAAGATTTTTAATTCGGAGCTACTAAGTACTTTGAATCTATCGGTTCCGGACAAGTATGTGTGGCGAAGAATTAGACCACATTTATTCGCAGTGCTCAAGCGCGCACTAACCTCCTGCTTGGAGCACCTCTTTCGCGCGCACTGCACACTCTGAACCTCATTGCTGACAATTTGGACATTTTTTCTTGCTCTCTATGAACGAATTCACAAAAGTAGCACATTATAAAATAAGTTACATTTAGGATTTTTTTTGTTTTTAAATATGTATATTATAATATGTATATAATGTATAATGAATGTATGTAATGAATGTTAAAATATTCTATATAAATGTTTTATAATTATTTATTATATGTAGGATTAGAACAGATTTTGAATATTTGTGTACTATTGTAGTGCTGGTCTATCGCATTGGGTGTACCTGTAATGATAGGCTAAGTTAGAAATAAATAAATAAATAAATAATGATAAAATAATATATTTTTTACTAATTTCATAATCGATTATCATTCATATATTTAATAAATTATCTTAAATTTGAGTTTTTAATAATATAGATATATAAAATAAACAAATACTAAAAAAAACTTATATAATGCCGCCGGCAGCGAGGCAAGGCCCAAGCAAATCGGTGGTTAGGGCTGCAGACAGAGAAATCTAAGCACAATACGTGCCGTGTCGAGAATCACTGCTATTTGTATCCGGCCCTTGACCCATCCGTCAAGCGAGAGCCTCTTAAGATGTTGATCGAGACTCTTCGCTATCATGCCATTCGCTGACAACTATCTATAAAGTAATACAAATTATGTAATACATTAAGTAATACAAATTATGTACTAATCACTTTGTGTTTACAGATTATCGACTTTATCCACTGGCGACCGTTCCACACTCGTACGCGCTCACATGGCGCGCTCGGCGGAGTGCGGGCCTGGCTCGCCGCGCACGCGCCGCGCTCCTCGCGAATCACGGCGTGTGTCTCTCGCGCAGGCACCCGGCTACGTACAGCTAAACCAGTACCGACTGCTGGAACCCATAGGACAGGTAACTTTGTCACCTGCTAGATGAAGCTTAACTAATCCCGCGTATATAGCCGCCCATTATACAGATAGCTTCATTAAAGCCATCTGTTATGTGCCACATAATCAGTACCACCTAAATCCTCCACCTACACAAAGCTGAAACTGCACTTTATCGTGATTAATTCTTGACTTCCTAAAAGTTGTTTTTCCATCCCCTCCTTTTCTAGGGAGGCCACATAAATGGCTTCGATGTCGCCACGTTATAGTCTTCGGGCATCCCTCTCTTCGGATCTTCACATCTCTTTCAACCTCGCTCTGGATTCTATACTAAAGAAAATATTAGTCTCGTTGCCGCCAAAGTTGTCCTTCAATTCCACGACGACGTCAAGATCTATTAGTTAATCGCCCCCAATACTAGCGTCATAAAATTATCTAAGTCTCTCTACGTGTCCTTTTTGATGCGTCCACAGAGCTTGATGATCTTTCTGGTCTCACCCATTAAACAGTGGTAAAGCCATTGGATAGACCTACGCTGACTATTATTTTATTTTCGTAGAAATGTACATTTTTATTTCAAATCCCTCGTTGGGCGCCAAATAAATTACACACCCAAAATATATTAGATATGACAAGTTTATTTAGGACACCTATTTTGTGTACCGAAAACGGATAAAGAAAACGTTGCTTTTTTTCGGACTTAATATACTTTCATTGACCCAAGAAATCAGATATTGAAATTAATAGATTGGTAAACATTTAATATTATGATAAACCGGAAATTCACATTTATTTATTTTTCATTTTATAATTATATATAGTGCTCGGAATAGGTAGTTTAATTTTATGTACTTGCAGAAAGAAAGTCAACGTAAGTGTAACTTGGATAAACCTAACATCAGCGTGATTTCCGGGACCTTAAATAATGCAATGCAATGGAACTTATGTCACTTTATATAATCATGAAAATTACTCTATTAAAATTAAAGTAGATGGGAAAAAAATCATGTTCAGATATTAAATAAAATACAATTTTCTGTTTTTATTTGCTATTCGTTTCTTTACGCTTTTATTATAAAATTTTATGTTTACAACTTATTATTACAACAATAAGCTAAACGATGAAATACTATTTTGAAAGTTCAATATAATATTTTTACAATCTCGGAATAGTAGATTGTTAACCGAGGGTGGAAAGAATCAATTCCCGAGGTATTTAGGCTATAGTCCGAGGAGGAATTGATTCTTTTACCCGTGTTAAACACTCTACTTTTCACTTCGAATATACGAGGAAAATAAAACATTGGTTGTTTATTTAATCTATTTATTGATAATATATGATAATATCAGTATACCATCAGTAGGCAGAACACAATTTGCCTCGTCTTTAATTGAATCTGGTGTCAATATTTCGGAATCGCTTGAACTCATTTTTAAAATTAAAATCTTAACTAGTATAAGAGATTATTTAATTTTTTTCAAATTCCGTCACAGATATATATAATAAATTCATATCCCGCCAATTAATGTCGACTGCTTAAATTTTAAATATGGAACTCACCCCGTGTTTGTTGCGGCTTATTCCGCTGGAAGTAGTTTGCGCTAAGTTCACACTGGCTGTTTAGAAACTCACATGGCCGCAGCATTTTTTTTATAGTTCACAGCTGACAGTTCGTAGCTGACATTCGTAGTTCTATTTTTAAAGTTCATTCCGGCCCTTGGGTGGGAAGTAAATTGTATGAGTTTTTCCCTCCCTATGTTGGGAAGCAGCATTTTCCACCCAATAATCAGATCAAAACAACATAACTTTCCGAGTATGAGAAATGAAAAATAGTAAGTCCCCAGGCATATCCATACTATTGATGTCACAAAATCGCAAGTACATAAAATTAAACTACCTATTTCGAGCACTAGTTATTATATATAAATAATAGTTTGGTTTACTTATTCTAAGCATGACATTAGCCACAGATTCACAAAAAACATACATTCTACGTGCGTCTATTAACAAAAGGTAGCCTCATCTACTTATTTAATAAAAAAATATTTTCAGTACAGTTCTTAAGCATAGCGTACTTTCAGAAGTTATAATTATGTTTCGTTAAAATAATTAATTAAATCTTTTGTATAGGCATCCTACTTTTACAAGCTCGTTTATTACTTTCGCGATTTCGTTTTAAATATATGTATACTCGTAAGTCAATTTAAAAAGTTTTGTGTCAAGGAATTTTCATACATAGAATATAATAGTGTACTTAATAAAAAATGTACGCGAAAAAATATGACTATGACTAGCGCGATTTGCTATGTACGCGAAAAAATATATGATATGACATTTCGAAAACTATACTTCGAAAAAAAAAATTTTCTTTTTATATTTTTGTTTAGAGCGTCGGTGGCGCTGTGGTTTCGGCACTGGTCTGTGCGCCGCATAGAATCGGGAGGCCCGCGATCTAATCCCCACCGTGTACCAATGTGTTTTTCGTTCCGAATTTCATGTGTACATTTATCCGACGCTCCTACGGTGAAGGAAAACATCGTGAGGAAACCTGCGTACATCTGCGAAGCGATTCAAAGGTGTACGTAGTCAACCAACCCGCACTGGGCCAGCGTGCTTGACTAAGGCCTAATCGCCCTAACGTAGTTAGGGTAGGCTCGAGCCCCTCGGTGGGGAACGTATATGAGCTGTGATGATTATATTTTTGTTTACTATTAGAAACTATATAAAAAGTATTGTACAGTTGTGTTAAACTGTACGTATTAGAATATATACACAATTGATCTCTTAATCTATTGTACAGAAATGGTCCTGTAAAACGATAAAAATTACGCACAAAATCTTTTACGATTCCAATATTTAAACAGGTGCTTTTATTATCTAGACAACGAAGCATGGACATAATTAAAAACCTCTACAAAAATTGACTTAGGAAAATCCCTTAATCTGTCAATCGGAATGTCTGTTTCTCTTCTTTCTCACTTCCTAATTGTGTCATTTCTTCGCAGGGCTCGTACGGAATAGTCAAGCTGGCTTACAATGAGGAAGACGACACCCATTACGTAAGTACCTTCAAGAATATTGCGTTACTTTGGAAACAGCTGGGTGGTGAATGCGCCAGGGCAGTATCCAGAGGAAGAATACCAAATCTAAAAGTATAGGCCTAAGTTAAAAAATAAAGTTGATATTCAACACCTGATTATGAAGAATAATAGTAATAGTGAAGTAGTAATAATAATAATTGATTCTCTAAGTCAAATCAAGTACGACCCCCCGTAGTCGAGTGGTTGGTACCGGTTTTCGCCTTTTCTGAGGTCCCGGGTTCAGTCCTGGTGGGGGCAGATGTTTGCGTGATGAAAACGAGCATTTATATCTTAGTTATGGTTTCTATCAAATTTATTTGTATATGTATAATATATGTATGTCTATTCGTTATCCTAGATCTATGGGATCAAGCCTTACAGAGCTTATTTTGGGCTAGGCTAATTGGTGTAAGTATGAAAAATATTTCTTTAATTATATTTTTTACTAGCTTTCCGCCCGCGGTTTCGCCCGCGTTATATTCGAATTTCCCACAGGAAGGATATGTTTTCCGTCGGTAAAATTATCTTATTTCCTTCCTTGGGTCCTCGGGTTTTACGATTGGTATATACGGGGTGGTTATCCCGTATATACCAAACGTAGTCCGTTCGACCAACCGACGTATCAACTCTAGTCTATCTGTGTATAAAATTTTATTTAAATCGGTTCAGTGGTTTTTACAATACTGCCATACAACCTTTCAACCGTTTACAGCCTTTTTCTGCTTTAAAAGGTAGCCTCTGTCCTGTCTCAGCCTCTAGACTATCTGTGTACCGAATTTCATTTAAATCGGTTTAGTGGTTTTAACAATATTTTCATACAACCTATTATCCCTCCTTTCAACCTTTTACATCCCTTTACAACCTTTTTTGTATAAAAAAGTAGCTTGTGTCCTTTCTCGGGCTCTAGACTATCTGTGTACCAAATTACATTTAAATCGGTTCAGTAGTTTTGGCGTGAAAGCGGAACAGACAGACAGACAGATAGAATTACTTTCGCATTTATAATATTAGTATGGATTATTAAAAAGTAAAATTATTATTACTGACCTGCTAATATCATCAGGTTTTTTTTATATATTGGAAAATGTGAAGACGGGAAAACTTTGGCTAAAACCCGTGATATAGCAACTAAAAACCCAATAATACCCTTAACGCATGGAGAAATGAACTCCTAAGCCATAGATCACCACGGGAACCCTTCATCGTTAGGTTGCTGCCAGAAAAGGTCGTAGACGTCTGCTTACCTACTGACAACGCAGGATTTGCCCTTCCAGGACCAGGATCACCAGTTGCTATCAAAAGAAAGTAGGTGGGCGTACATCTGCCTTCGTCGCTGTGTCCTTCTAAAGCGACAAGTATCCAGTAGCGGGTCGTCTTCCCTGACTCTTTCTATCTAAGTCATAATACAGAAAGAGTTAACTCTATTTTACCACACCCTGTTCTGTAACGCATAGCATACCAGCGTGTGGAGAGAATGGTCAGCACCCATCTCTTCAATCAACACCGCTGTCGTTTCGTTGAATACAGGCACATGACGAACATTTATTTTTTTTATTTATTTATTGTAACTAGGCCCATAGAATATAACAATAGTTAAGACAGCCACAACATACACCACGACACAAAAAATACATAGTCAAACATATATTTTACTTTTTAAAAAAACATAAAAGAACATGTGTTAAACTGTGCCTTCTTTTTTTTAAAAAAAAAAAAAGCATCGGCTCACACTAGGATTTTTATCCTGTGTCTTGAGTGCAGTCACAAACATAGAAATCTCACATGCACAAATACCCAGACATCATACAATCAAATACATCAGGTCATACAAAATATCTGTCTCTTGTGGGAATTGAACCCGCGACCCGTTGGATAGAATTTTGTCAGAGCCTGTGGATCATGTCCTGATCAGAGCACCGTTATCGTGGCATGGCGGAACACTTATCCTAGATTCAAAGAAACCTTTTTTTATTTAAATAATGGTATGAAAATTAACTCATATTATGTTGTTTTTTGTTTTCAAATTCGGTCTTCACATTTTGTACTGGTAAATCTCTACTTACTTTCGAATTCAACCCTAGCTCCGGCTCTGGACATAGGTAGGTACATAGGTATATTTATATTAATGATTATATTGGTTACTTACAGTAATTGCAACCGGTAATATCGGGCGGGGGGATGAAGGGGATTGTTTTGATGTATATTGTCATGAATCAAATTATTGAACATAAGTGCATGTCGCCTTAATATCAAATTATTGATTGTGTAAGTTTGATAAATGCAATGTAATGAAATAACATTATTCTTTGTATGTCAACATGTATATTTTATTATATGTACTATGGCATATATATCACGTGTGTGTGTATGTATGTATACGTGAATGTAAATAATAAATAATAATAATAAATATTTGTTACACTTACACCAATTAGCCTAGCCCAAACTAAGCTCTATAAGGCTTGTGCAATGGGAACTAGGGTAACGGATAGACATACATATATTATACTAGCTTTCTGCCCGCGGCTTCGCCTGCGTGGATTGCGGGATTGGGTCTATAGAGGGTTAAGGGTCATAGCTTTTGCCCACGGCTACATATGTGCGGAAGTCGGTTTATGACGCGAAGGTTTTATCGCGCTTCCCGTGGGACTATCCGTTTTTTCGAGACGAAAAATACCGCAAAACCTTGCTCAAGAATCACTCTATCTATTGATGAAAACCGCATGAAAATCTGTGCAGTAGTTTTTGAGCGAAGCCTTTATTGCGCATCCCGTGGGATCTGTCAATTTTTCCGGGATAAAAAGTACCTTATGTTACTCGGGGATAATGTAGCTTTCCAAAGGTGAAAGAATTTTTGAAATCGGTCCAGTAATTTCGGAGCCTATTCATTACAAACAAACAAACAAACAAACAAATCTTTCCTCTTTATAATATTAATAATATAATAATTAGTATTAGTATAGACATATATAAATAATGTTTATTGAAATATATATCAACAACCATGACTAAGGTACAAATGCTCGCATTCATCACACAAACATCTGCCCCCACCGGGATTCGAACCCGGGACCTCAGAGATGGCGACACCTTGAAACCGGTGTATTATCCAACCGACTATGGAGGTCGTCTATATATTCTATTTCTATTTCGTGTGTAAGTCGGGGCTGATATGCATCACTGCGACCTATTAAGATCTATTGTGACCAGCCTCCTATGTAGGTTCTATGTAGGCCCTACAGTAGCTCCCTTAACTGGGCACTGACCAAGAAAGATGTAAATATATACATATGTCGCCGTCCCATTGCCGCCATTGTTCCCGTGTCCTTCTCCCTAAAGTGGAGCGGAGATACACACTAACGCCTTTGGTTTTCCCCGCGGTCGCCGTGTGCTGACCGTTGGAGTATCGCTGGCTACGTCTTGTTCCTCTCCATAAAGTCCAATAATAAACAGAAACCTCCCCTCTAATGTTTTCACCTCATCTATAATTTGCCTACGCGTAGCGATATCATCCTCACACACATGTGAATGGACCCGTGGAAATTATTTTTCTAGATTATAAGACTTTCTTTCTATCAGGCAATGAAGATTCTTTCCAAACGCAAGCTGATGCGTCGCGCGGGGCTATTCGGACGCGCACCCCCACGGCGCCCCGGCCCTCCGCCGGACCCCCTGCAACGGGTCTACCGCGAGATCGCCGTGCTCAAGAAATTGGATCACCCCAACGTCGTCAAGCTGGTGGAGGTAAAGTCCCAGTCTTTATCAACATAAGGTTATGGCGCCCCGGCCCTCTGCCAGCCCCCCTGCAACGGGTAACCGCGAAATCGCCGCGCCCAAGAAATTGGTTCACCCCAACGTCGTCAAGCTGGTGGAGGTAAAGTCCCAGTCTTTATCAACATAAGGTGATGGCGCCCCGGCCCTCTGCCAGCCCCCCTGCAACGGGTAACCGCGAAATCGCCGCAACCCCAAGAAATTGGTTCACCCCAACATCGTCAAGCTGGTGGAGGTAAAGTCCCAGTCTTTATCAACATAAGGTGATAGCGCCCCGGCCCTCTGTCAGCCCCCCTACAACGGGTCACCGCGAGATCGCCGCGCTCAAGAAATTGGTTCACCCCAACGTCGTCAAGCTGGTAGAGGTAAAGTCCCAGTCTTTATCAACATAAGGTGATAGCGCCCCGGCCCTCTGCCAGCCCCCCTACAACGGGTCACCGCGAGATCGCCGCGCTCAAGAAATTGGATCACCCCAACGTCGTCAAGCTGGTGGAGGTAAAGTTCCAGTCTTTATCAACATAAGGTGATGGCGCCCCGGCCCTCTGCCAGCCCCCCTGCAACGGGTCACCGCGAAATCGCTATTCCAGTAGTACTCTTTTATTTTCCTATACTGACAGTACCTGAAGGTAACTGATTAAAGTGACTTATATGGTTTCTATGAGATTTATAGAATATTTGCAACCCCCACACGAATTATAGATAGGTAGATAAAACGTTTATTAATTTCTGCAAAATTTACATAATCATAAATATCTAATTAAACAATGGTAATTAATAACTGAGAATAAACAAACATACAATCAGACACCATAAATATATGTATGGTGCAGAAAGTCAAAGTTGACCTTTGACTCTCGCCTCGGCAAATATTGCCTAATTTGGACAAATCTCTAGTTTACAGCCATCACTTTTTTTAAATATAATGTGTTGCCAAGGGAGATTATAAAATTTAAAGTTACAGGACCTAGTACTTCCGCTTCCATTGAAGGGTAAGTTGCTATTTATACCAGAACACTGCATGTTTGCTGATAAAATGGAGGTAGCTATGCAAACTACTCTAGAACGAAATATTTCTCTATATTATCAAACAAGCAACCTGTCCATCTGATTGTAAGTTTTAGTCGCCTATAATACAAGTGATTTCTGTGAGGTTCATAGCAAATATGCAACCCCACTACCACAGGTGATAATAATGCGTATGTTCTCAGGTTTTGGACGACCCAGCAGAGGACCAGCTGTACCTAGTATTCCAGCTGCTAGAGGGAGGGCCTGTCATCGACATCCCTACCGAAAGCCCGCTCGATGAGGACTTGGCCCGGAAATACTTCCGGGACGCGCTCTTAGGGATCGAGTACTGTGAGTACGAGAGTAACCCAAGGCGAATAGTGACGACGACTTTCGACTGTTCATCCTTCACTAATTATTAGAAAATGTTTGAGAGGAATCAGTAAGAAAATACATGTGTCTCAGAGTAATTAAAAAAAAAAAGATTTTAATGATATTGATATTATACGCGTTTCAGATCTATATTATTTAGTCCTAAAATGTCTATCAAACTAATAATTACATTGACAACCAGATGACTGCAGACTTCTACAAGGCCACATTTCCTTTTGCACTTATTATTATGAGAATCACTACCATCAACATCAATGACGATATATAAATATGATGATATAATACGGAAAAATACCACTTCGGAACGGTTTGTGAGCTCGATAACAGCGATATTGTCGATATCGATGCAAAAAGAAACGCAGCCCAAATATGTAAAAGAAAATACAATAATGCGATTTAAAAACAGTTATGTAGTTTATTTGGATATCCTTTTTTTGTTGAGATTTTATTAATATTATGAGTACATACATCCTGTATGTTATTTATAAGAATCATTCTTATTTATAAATTAATCTGTGGTTACATAACATAACGCGATCAATAAACAGTTATTTTATACTAATATCTTTTTCATTTGAGGTTTTAATTATATTCTGAATACATATGTCGGTACGTTATTTACAAGGAACATCTTCATCTAAAAATTAATCTATCTAGTTTTTTTTTTCATTTGGGAGCATAAATGATCACTGTTCTTTAATATGGACCACAGTGCACTACCAGCGCATAGCCCACCGCGACATAAAGCCGGCCAACTTGCTGCTGGGCGACGGGCGCGTGCAGGTGGCGGACCTCGGCGCGTGCGGCGAGCTGGGCGCCGGCGGGGGCGGGGGCGGGAGCGGGGGCGGGGGCGGGGGGCACAACGGTAACGGCGGCCACGGTGGGGGCGGGCGGCTGTGCGGGGCGGTGGGCACACCCGCGTTCCGTGCGCCAGAGGCAGCTGCTTCAGACACCTACAACGGGGAGGTAGGTGTATTCAACAGTATATAATCCAGAAACACGATATTATACCGTTAAACTATCAAAAGCATTGGATCAGCCATTTTTAAATTAACGAAACTACGGACGTCACTTTCATATGAAACGAGAGAAACATAAATCAGCATTCCATTAATTATTTATCATATTTGTTAACGCCGTATAGATAAATATCTAATAAATTAATTATAACATAAAATAAATATATAATACAAACATATACACAGATAAAATAAATATATAACACAATACAAGCAGATACACAGATTGACTATACCACTTACATATATATTATATGCCTATATATGCATTTTCCCCCCACCCCTCTCTTCTCCAGTCCTGCTTCCGCTACTGGCTACCGCCTTACACGCAAAAAGAACGCTTCGCATAAATAATATAAAATAACTGTAAAAATCTCCTCAAAGTTTACGTCGCGAGTGAGAAAAACCTATATAGCATACATATTCACTCTTTGTGATGTGCTAAAACCCCAGTGCCGAAGGATTTAGTGCTAAACCGTTTTTTTCGAAGAAGAAACTAGGCGGCCGCGATCTTCAGGGATACGAAGCTGGCTAGGGTGAGCACAGTAGCCATCCCAATATTGATAAGCGCAGTGCCTTATTAACCCTTAGGCTAATTAGGCTGCAGCCTAGGGCGCGAGGATCGGGGGGCGGAAAGAATTTGTAAGTAATACTAAATTCTTAGGCATTACGTTAGATTTACGACTACAGTGGGATCCACATATTGAAACTTTGGCAACCAAACTTAGTTCAGCGGCGTACGCAGTAAAAAAGATTAGACTTTTAACTAATATTGAAACGGCAAGAATTGTTTATTTCAGCTACTTTCACAGTGTTATGTCCTATTTATTGCTGCTTTGGAGATCAGCGGCTAACATTGAGAGTATTTTTCTTTTACAAAAAAGAGCGATTCGTGCTATATACTGTTTACGGGCTAGAGAATCCCTAAAAGAATTGTTCAAAGAAATTAATATTTTAACTTTAGCTAGTCAATATATATATGATAATTTAGTTTTTGTATATAGAAACTATAAAAAAATCAATAAAAACAGTGATCTACATAATGTGAATACTAGAAACAAAATTAAACTTGTCGTTCCAGTGTTCATACTCCATAAAACTAGCTGTTCGTTCTTGGGGAAATGTATATCTATATTTAACAAGTTTCCGCAAAGTGTTATTGATTTGCCTTTATATAAATTTAAAATCCATATCAAAAGACACTCGTGAGTAAAGGTTATTATAAAGTAAGTGGCTATCTAAATGGTCACACTATTTGGGAATAGGGACACTATTCATGGAGCCATGTTTGGTAACAACATTATTTATAATATTGTATTATTTTTTATTTTTTATATGTGTATGTAAACATACATACGACTGTAATCGTATTAGGTATGATTGTATCTTATATTATATTGTATTTTTATAGTATATTATTATAATTATTAACACTGGAAAGAGGAGATAAAAATAGACCTTCAGAGTTTCTTGCCTGTTCTTCTCGAGAAGGCTCTCCCAATTTCCGAACAGGTGTAGAGTCAATATTTTTTTCCTTATTCGTAAGTACGTACGGACAAGGTTTTTGTTTTTTTTTTAAGTTTTTTTTTTGTTATGTTTGTTTTGACTTAAATAAGTGCCTGTAAAGGTCTACGTTGAATAAAGATTATTTTGATTTTATTTGATTTGATTCATGCTATGCGACAATGTAAATGTACAAAGAATAGAAAAGATAGTTGTGACGGCAGGCGGCGGACATCTGGTCGCTGGGCGTGACGCTGTACGCGATGGTGACGGGCCGCGTGCCTTGGGCGGGCGGCACGGCGGCGGAGCTGCAGCGGCGCGTGCTGGCCGAGCCGCTGGCCTTCCCCGCGCCGCCCTGCGCGCCGCCCTCCGCGCCGCTGCGGCACCTGCTCGCCAGGATGCTCGACAAGAACCCTGCCACCAGGGCCACCATGCAAGAGATCAAGGTGCGCCCACAACTGTTCATTGTTCGCCACATACTTCTTCACTTCGGTTTAAATAAACTGTTGAATCGTCAAAAGACGATGATGCACGAGATACCTCAAATAAAGTATCTGAAATACAAAATGCCCAAAATCTTTCTGTAATGATATTTGAAATACTAATATCTTTTGAATACTTTTTACAGATAAAATAATTTTGAAAAAAAAAACAAAATTAATTTTAATTTTAAGTTTGCTTTTTACATTTTTTAGAAAGAATGAATTGTCACGCCGCCTCTCAATCAGACCCAGAAATATTGAAAATTCAATAGCGCGCTCAGATTTATCTACGAAAATATTAATATCTGCAATTAATGTCACCTAAGATGCCTTAATAGAATTAGTTATTTATTACTGAAAGTATTTGAGCAAACATAGTATGTAAAAAAAATACTAACATACAAAAGGCATCTATTTAAACTTTTATTTACAAGATACAAAATGAATTTTGAAAAAGTTTAACAGTTACAAGATGAAAACACTTTGTATCTTCAGATTTGAATTGTATCGTAGATAAGTTACATCCCGTTATTTAGATATATTTAATTCAAGTGAACATAAGTTGACGATAATCGTTGACACGTGAGTCAAATCGCTACTATAGTAATCTACATATACGAAAAAACTGTTGACTTATGTTCTAGAAGTCATGTGAGATACCTACACGGGTTGATATGATATTCGTCACTCTGTTGAGTTGTTGGTTGACCGAACCAAACGCACATGTCAGAACATGTTTTTCATGGCGCATCGCGTTACATGAAGAATCTTACTAGTAAATATAACGTATTAGATTAACATTCAGTCGAACCAAAGCGCAGCTATAGTTATCTACTTATAAAACCAGATGGCTTCTGTTGTAGAAGTCATCGAGTCATATTAGTCACCTACTTGAGTTGTCGCGTTTATGATACACTTCGCTCTGTTGAGTTTTTGGTTGACCGAACTAAACGCACTTGTCAGAACATGTTTTTCGTGCGCGTGGCGTTACATAAAGTATTTTGTTAGTAAATATTGTTTATTGTATTAATTAACGTTTAGTCGATTTGAAAATCTGCTGACCGGAGGGAGACTTTATACCAGGGTCACGTAAAATGCAGTCCGCGCATTGGTGTATTCCAGAGTTATAGGTAAGATAGGCACAAAATTAGTGGGTGAATTACATTTTATGTCATATTTTGGCAACGAAACACTGTGATATAGCTGTCAATCTGACAGGAACCATATGTTATATAGGCGACTGTTACCAGTTACCATGAGGTAAGGAATAATGAGGTGGTAATAGCTCGCTCGGACGGCCGCAGGAGCACGAGTGGGTGACGTGCGCGGGCCGCGCGCCGCTGCCGTCGGAGCAGGACAACTGCCGCCTCGTCGAGGTCACCGACGAGGACATGGCGCAGGTGGTCACCTCCATCCCCAACCTCTCCACGCTCATACTCATCAAGACCATGCTCAAGAAACACAGTTTCCAGGTGCGTCATTTGATAACTACTTTATAAAATTCTAAAATTCTTGTGTGTCTGATAGACCGCACGTCCCGTTGTATTTGCCGATTGTATTGTGTGTGTAATGATAACTTCATTTTAATTTACAGATATATAGCAATAACATTAATTTTTATGTATTCATCGCCGAAGCCTAATCTCATACTTCAGGTCATCTTCGCATACATTATCATCCATCCATACCCTGTTACATTTGACCCTACCTTTATTTTCATCCACGATCATATTCATAAGTTTTCCGGTAATGTGTCTCTCATTCCTCCTGATCGCATGTCTTTATTACCATTACTCGTCTGGTTAATTCAGTCCCACCACACATATTACCATTTTCATCTGAAACTAGTTTTTTTTACTATGTATTACATGTAGTTATACATTGTTACATGTAGAACCCGTTCCTGCGCAGTCGAGAAGGGTCCGCGCGGCGCGAGTCGTCGGCGCGCGGCGCCTCCGTGGTGGCGCGCCGCCCGCTGCTGGGCCGCGCGGGCCGCTCGCTGTCCGCGCCCGGCGCCTGCCTGCCGCACAGGTAGGCACCCGGCCCGCCGCCGCTGCCGCACTGGGGCACAGCGCGCGGCGCCTCCGTGGTGGCGCGCCGCCCGCTGCTGGGCCGCGCGGGCCGCTCGCTGTCCGCGCCCGGCGCCTGCCTGCCGCACAGGTAGGCCCCCGGCCCGCCGCCGCTGCCGCACTGGGGCACAGCGCGCGGCGCCTCCGTGGTGGCGCGCCGCCCGCTGCTGGGCGCGCGGGCCGCTCGCTGTCCGCGCCCGGCGCCTGCCTGCCGCACAGGTAGGCCCCCGGCCCGCCGCCGCTGCCGCACTGGGGCACAGCGCGCGGCGCCTCCGTGGTGGCGCGCCGCCCGCTGCTGGGCCGCGCGGGCCGCTCGCTGTCCGCGCCCGGCGCCTGCCTGCCGCACAGGTAGGCCCCCGGCCCGCCGCCGCTGCCGCACTGGGGCACAGCGCGCGGCGCCTCCGTGGTGGCGCGCCGCCCGCTGCTGGGCCGCGCGGGCCGCTCGCTGTCCGCGCCCGGCGCCTGCCTGCCGCACAGGTAGGCACCCGGCCCGCCGCCGCTGCCGCACTGGGGCACAGCGCGCGGCGCCTCCGTGGTGGCGCGCCGCCCGCTGCTGGGCCGCGCGGGCCGCTCGCTGTCCGCGCCCGGCGCCTGCCTGCCGCACAGGTAGGCACCCGGCCCGCCGCCGCTGCCGCACTGGGGCACAGCGCGCGGCGCCTCCGTGGTGGCGCGCCGCCCGCTGCTGGGCCGCGCGGGCCGCTCGCTGTCCGCGCCCGGCGCCTGCCTGCCGCACAGGTAGGCACCCGGCCCGCCGCCGCTGCCGCACTGGGGCACAGCGCGCGGCGCCTCCGTGGTGGCGCGCCGCCCGCTGCTGGGCCGCGCGGGCCGCTCGCTGTCCGCGCCCGGCGCCTGCCTGCCGCACAGGTAGGCCCCCGGCCCGCCGCCGCTGCCGCACTGGGGCACAGCGCGCGGCGCCTCCGTGGTGGCGCGCCGCCCGCTGCTGGGCCGCGCGGGCCGCTCGCTGTCCGCGCCCGGCGCCTGCCTGCCGCACAGGTAGGCCCCCGGCCCGCCGCCGCTGCCGCACTGGGGCACAGCGCGCGGCGCCTCCGTGGTGGCGCGCCGCCCGCTGCTGGGCCGCGCGGGCCGCTCGCTGTCCGCGCCCGGCGCCTGCCTGCCGCACAGGTAGGCCCCCGGCCCGCCGCCGCTGCCGCACTGGGGCACAGCGCGCGGCGCCTCCGTGGTGGCGCGCCGCCCGCTGCTGGGCCGCGCGGGCCGCTCGCTGTCCGCGCCCGGCGCCTGCCTGCCGCACAGGTAGGCCCCCGGCCCGCCGCCGCTGCCGCACTGGGGCACAGCGCGCGGCGCCTCCGTGGTGGCGCGCCGCCCGCTGCTGGGCCGCGCGGGCCGCTCGCTGTCCGCGCCCGGCGCCTGCCTGCCGCACAGGTAGGCCCCCGGCCCGCCGCCGCTGCCGCACTGGGGCACAGCGCGCGGCGCCTCCGTGGTGGCGCGCCGCCCGCTGCTGGGCCGCGCGGGCCGCTCGCTGTCCGCGCCCGGCGCCTGCCTGCCGCACAGGTAGGCCCCGGCCCGCCGCCGCTGCCGCACTGGGGCACAGCGCGCGGCGCCTCCGTGGTGGCGCGCCGCCCGCTGCTGGGCCGCGCGGGCCGCTCGCTGTCCGCGCCCGGCGCCTGCCTGCCGCCGCACAGGTAGGCACCCGGCCCGCCGCCGCTGCCGCACTGGGGCACAGCGCGCGGCGCCTCCGTGGTGGCGCGCCGCCCGCTGCTGGGCCGCGCGGGCCGCTCGCTGTCCGCGCCCGGCGCCTGCCTGCCGCACAGGTAGGCACCCGGCCCGCCGCCGCTGCCGCACTGGGGCACAGCGCGCGGCGCCTCCGTGGTGGCGCGCCGCCCGCTGCTGGGCCGCGCGGGCCGCTCGCTGTCCGCGCCCGGCGCCTGCCTGCCGCACAGGTAGGCACCCGGCCCGCCGCCGCTGCCGCACTGGGGCACAGCGCGCGGCGCCTCCGTGGTGGCGCGCCGCCCGCTGCTGGGCCGCGCGGGCCGCTCGCTGTCCGCGCCCGGCGCCTGCCTGCCGCACAGGTAGGCACCCGGCCCGCCGCCGCTGCCGCACTGGGGCACAGCGCGCGGCGCCTCCGTGGTGGCGCGCCGCCCGCTGCTGGGCCGCGCGGGCGCTCGCTGTCCGCGCCCGGCGCCTGCCTGCCGCACAGGTAGGCACCGGCGCCGCCGCTGCCGCACAGGCACCCGGCCCGCCGCCGCTGCCGCACAGGCACCCGGCCGCCGCCGCACCCGGCCGCTCGCACTGGGGCACAGCGCGCGGCGCCTCCGTGGTGGCGCGCCCCATAGATTGACTCCATAGTCACGAGACAAATATTTAGCATGCTTGTAATTAACTGACATCTTAATAAATTAATATTGTCAACAGGCAACAATCATTCGACATAAATTTGGAAGCGGTTGAAGAGAAGAGGGACCAAAGTCAAGACACGCAGAAGGAGACAAATGGAGAAGCCCGTCCATCAACCCCGGACACTGAGCAACCACCCTCAGACATAGATAAATCGACCCCACAAATTAATCAACCGACCCCGCATACTAGACAATCAATAACGCATACTAAAAAATCGACAACGCATACTATTCAAACTACCCGTCATATTGGTCAATCGGCAACACATACTGTCAAATTGACCTCACATACTGGTCAATCGACTCCTAACACTGGGCAATCGACCCCTCAAACTAATCTGTCAACCCCACATATTCAAAGTCCTCATAAGGAAGAGAACCAAGAGGATCCTTCGGGCCGGTGATACTCACCTCCCCTTCCCCCAGGGGAGGCCGCCCCTAAGCTAAGGTACTTTGATAAGAAGGTTAAACTGCTAATGTTTTAACTCTACAAATATAGAGCTTGCGCTTGCTTTTCAAGCAATGCAACAATTAGTTATATTCCTGTCTCTTCTAATACTTATAAGATTACTATGAAGGTAAACTATTTTTGTAAAACCTCTTTTAATTCTTTTGTGATTTCTTTGTTTATTTGGACACTTACTTTATCGATATGTCGATATATGTATAATCTGGATATATCAACATATCGATAAAATAGTAAACATTACTATTCTTAAATTTGTTTCGTAACAATGCTTGCCATAAAAATACGAAAAATATCGTCTACAATTTTAAAGCGAAAGCATGAATTGATTCGTCGTTTAACGCTGAAGATAAATTTTAAGTAGCCAATAAATTTGAAACGTTGCGGAACTTCAGTTATTTAGAATAACGTCAACCTTAGCAGAAATATTGGAAAATTTTATGATATAGTATATTAATTTATGCGGTCCAATCGGCGGTCTTCTTATCTGTTTTTTCTTTAATACACAACCCATTTTGTATAAGTCCCATATATTATTTCTTTTATATACCGTACAAAAATTATTTAGGGAAGTATTTTTTGCGTACAATTTAATGTTATTTTTATATTATTAGGTGGTAAAACTTATTCACTGTGAGTAAGCCTTATCGTTTTTAAAGTAAATGGTTAGATAAGAAATGCATTTGTTTTCAAATTTTATCTAGGTTTAAATATAGCGTACGTACGCCTTGGTATGGGCCATGATGATATTTTTATAAATTTTGAAAAATTCTAGTTATCTAAGTAGATATATTAATATACTTAGGTATATTTTAAAATAAATCGTCTTAGAGTTGTCATTCCTCGACTAGTCGTCGCGTTGTATCTTAATGATAATTAAAATTTTATTAATGATTATTAAATCCCAAATTTTATCTCCATTTGTACTTATGCTAATGGCACACAAATTGCTTGGTTAGAGGTGATTTTTGAAATTAAAATGTAATAGGTAACTATTTCGACAACACTCATCAAATAACGTTAAGGTATAATTGTACATTTATAAATTTAACATTAAAATTGCTCAAATATTGTTCGTAAAATCATTTGACGGCACTTGATATCATTAAAACTTTAAAAAGTTACAATGACATATTTGAAAAGTGACAAAAATTAACTTAATAGTAAACTACGATTTTTAATTCGAGTCAGTAAAATGACAAGTGCAACTGTCACTGATACAAAAAAGGGTGACCCACTACAACCCACTACAATAGTGATGTTCGGCAATCAATAGATTTAGACATTTAGTCATGCTTTATTTTATTAGGTATCAAAGCGTTCTTTTATTGTAAATATGTAATACATACCATATTAAATAATATGATTTGTGGCACATGACACTGGAAATGTCATTTTACTGACTCGAATTAAAAATCGAACTTTAAGTGAAATGAAATATTTCATCACACGACACTGGCTAAATGCTCTAAGCGAAGCCATGAAAGAAGAAAAAAAAAATGAAATATTTGATATTTTCCAAAATATATGGAGATATAATTTTATTTTACCAATAAAAATAATAAAAAAAGAAGTTAAAAAATATATTTTTCGACTCTAAAGTTATCCTAAGCAATTAAACTTAGCCCCTGTAGTCATTAAATATACTTATTATTTAGATATATCATTGAGTCAATATATTTGTTTAATTCGTCAATTCATCTAGTCTATTAAATTCTATATCTTTTTTTGTTTTTATGTTTCTTTAAGCGTTTCTTCTTAAAACTTTTACATGCATAATTATGATGTCACCACAATACGAGTATTTCGTCTGCGCGCTCATAATTTTGGCTGTAAAGATAGATAAGAGCGATTACACGACTTAATCAGTCATCGATATCCAATCGATTCCATATATCTGCTTTAAATCATTCCTGCATTTAACACTTATTATCTTAGTGTTTTGTGGCTTGATTAATCTTGACATTTGTTGTTTAAGTTACTACCTATATCTCTCTAAATATAAGCGTACCATTATGTATAACATGTGATTCGAATTCCATTCAGTTCATTATTCGATGCGTAAACTGCATCGAGCTTACGATCTTCGTTTATTCCATCAATACTCTCAAGGCCATCGTCTCAGTAAGTTCCAGGCTGAACGCGATTCAGATTTCTCATCTGAAATGAAATTCTATTCTACTTTCATGTTCAGTTTAAATATCTATGAGTACTAAATGAAGATCAGAATACTTATAAACGCCAAAACTTTACTAAAACTATTGATCATCTTTCTCGCTAGAAATCTAGAAAAAATAATATTTTCATTTACTATAATATAGCAGTACTAGCAGTCCGATATGTGCTTCGCAACGTATAAAGTGAAATAATAATAAAAAATAACTTTAAATTCATTTTCTTAATTGGTAGCTATTTTAAAACTTAATTCAAAATATTTGGATGGTCAAATTACCTATCACTGACAATTTGCTTTAATCGAAACACATCCAAAATGAAATGACCGCATGAATGACATAACAACATGCTTGTTCTGTCTTTAAAAAAGTGTCAATTTATCACAAAAATCCCCACTAACAAAATTATCCGCCATTTATTAAATTAATTTGTTACAAAAATAAATGAAGAACCGCTCGACCGATTTTGTGCAAACTTCACATAATCCATCTATTATGTGAAGTTTGCACAAAATCGGTCGAGCGGTTAGCGGTCGTAAATAGTCCGAACAAAGCCTAAGCATTTGGTTTAGATAGGTGAGTCCGTTCTTGAATTATAAATTTACAATAAAAAGTGGGTTTATTTTGTATATATATGTCGCAGCCAACCGGGTAAAATAGCCGTTCAATCAAACAGCTAGTCCTTTGACTGAACCACGTCATTCAATCACACAGCTATACGTGGTTTAGCCGACTTGTTGATTGCAACGTTCAACATTACAGCTGGACGATGCTTAGCCAAGTGGTTCAATGGCAAATTAACTAAGGTTCATTTAGTACTTAATTTGAGAGAATAGGAAGACTTTTTATAATTTCTTGGGAGGTTATTCTTGAATTAAGTTTAAGAGGTGACCAAAAGTTTGATGAAATAAGTAAAAATTAAAAACAAATTATATATATATATATATCGATATTGTAGTATATAAACATGTTAATTTTCATAGTTCCAGAATTGAATGAATGATATCAAATTAACTAGTCAACTATTGACCAAATCGCGCCAAATCTTAACCGCATAATTATGAATTAAATATTTTACTTAATTTAGATCCTATGCCTAAAGCCTGAACCTTGAAAAATCATGTCAAAATCCTTTGAGTCGCAAATGGGTTACAACCCTGACCATAGTTATATTGTAGACGGTAAATAAGGAAATATAACTAAATATGAATAGAAAGACATTTCCTCTGAATTTTATTTTGATTGTCAATATTTAAATAATGTAATATATAATGCATTTTTACATAATTGTATATAAGTGACTGACCAATTACGTAGTCAAATTAGTGCATTGTAGATATTTAATAAGGTTTTTAATAAATTTCATTTAAATTTATGTTAATTTAGTGTAGATTATAATGTATTTAAATAGGAGACCCACGCGCTGTCTCCGTATGGACTTGAGAACCAACGTTTCAAAACAACAATTTGAATATTTCTGGCATTTTATCGTGTTTAACAAACGCTTTGCGCTAATAAGTAACTGCTAACAATTCTCGAAATATGCTGTAAAATAGCTTTCCTCATTTCGATAACTATGTTTATTGACAATGAAAATAATTCTTCAAACATATTAAACACTCAGCCAAAATTTTAAATACTCATAAAGAGTTTTGGACTAAAAACAGAGCCCTGTGATAGCACGCAATCCTTATGTCAAGTGTCATAAAATCGCGGGGTGACTGCACAAACGGAATGGAGGCAGCATCTGGAAAATTTTACAGCCATCTCCTTGAATCACTGAGAATTTGATCGCCTATACAACGACTTAGTACCTATCAGAATCCGCAGTAGCACAATTTTCATAGCCAACGTATAATTTACAAAGCACTTTACAGCTTATAAAATTAACGATTCTGTGATTAAATTTGTCAAATGGAAGGGTGTTGTTTTCGTTGCTGAGTTGAGCGTTGAATGTTTAAGCGTCAAATGTGAGTAATTCACTGATGGAATTATTTTAATAAGGTCACGTGACATTGTAATGTATACTCATTATAGTGCAGTGACTAAGAATTTTAACTACAGCTGTTCTAGTGGGCTATTTGGAAGATTAATTATGACATTGTAAAATGTTAATGTGTATACATAAGCGAGGCTTAGACTAACGTTAGAACTTATAGAAGGGCTTAGTAAAATCCAATTCAAGCAATCACTCATATTCTTGACCTTTTGCAAGTTTTACTGTTAAGTGTGAATCTCGCTTTATGTCCTTGTACAGGGTCCCAAAAGGTTAGTTGCAAAGGGCAAAGCACTGTAGTCTAAGAGCTAGTAACAAATGTAGAGACATCCTTTGTTTCTTAAAAAAAAAGTATTATTGTGATATGCCAGAAATATCGACACTTTTATTTCAAATACTTTTATACTTCACAAACTAGACTACACTATTGTGTCTATTATACTCAGAAGCTCTTGCACTACAGTCGCTCCCGAATTTTATATCATAGCGGCCAGTGTCGTGCTAGTGATTCGAACCAACTGTTCACGCTTAAATTTAGTATAGCGAAATCACTGTGCGAACCACTCCAGGTGTTCGATGTTGGAATCAAACTACCAACTTACACCAGATAAAATGAAATATAACCTGTGTAAATGCTGTTTATTTCTTTCGTACTTCTTAGTTAATAAGTTTTATATAAAATAATAGACTAATGGCCGTTTTCACCAACCTTGTTTAGCTTAGGTGACTCTAAGAGACATGCTGTCTCACTCTTTTCAGTTAATATAAAAAGTGACAGCATGTCACTTAGGAGTCACCTAAGCTAAGACAAGGTTGGTGAAAACGGCCATTATAGTAGCTATTTTATATTGAGTTAAATTAGGACCAAACTCGCAATTTTTGATTACAATACAGTTAAATTAAATTACGAAAACAATCATGAAAGTAACGCCAATTTATCGTTTCAGGATTTTGTACTTTACTCTCTACGAACTTTGACGTTTTTTCTTGCTTCAAAATTATGATTTCGAGTTTCGAGTTGTTGGAAATTTTAATTATGTATTTAATAACATGAATGTTAATTGTGATACTTAATTTTTAAAGTGTATAATATCAAATTGATCTCAACACCAACCCATTGGAGTGCATCCCAGTCACCCTTTGCAAGTGGAAGGTCCAAATGTTTTTGCCTTTAAATGTTGTGATAGAAGTTTAGGGAAGGAAGATAAGTATGCTTACAAACTATACATGTAAATAATTATTGTGCATTTTTAAATATTCTCTTCTCTTTGAAACTCTTTCAATTTAGTGTTCCGTTTATCCCAGGCCATTTAATTAATTTAAAAGTAGAAGAATTATAAAGTGTATTTCAAGAAATTGATTGAACATTCGACTTCATAATTTAAATATATCTACTGATGACATTGTCTATTTAAAAAAATATGTTAGTGTTGCCAGTTATGTTTGTAACTTAGCTTTCCTTTACTCATAGGTTGTCTGGCAGAGCAGCATTGCTTAATATACATATATGCTTAATTGTGTTATTAAACTAATTACTCATCCCTATCTCTCCCTCGTAGAAAATTTCCACGTGTCGTGGTAATTTTGAAACGATAGCAACACACTTATACTATATTCAACGCAATATCAAGAGATTTTAAATTAAATATCAGGAGACGAATTTCTGAAACAATAGAAAACTAATTCGCATTCGAAATCATGAGATTCGTATACGAATTACGGAATTCACTATTTCTGAACTTTCATTTTGTGCGTTGTGCAAAGAGTGGTTCAACCCACTTGTTTTTTATTTCTACTAGTAGAAAATCCAACACTGAAGTGACGGAAACAGTGACAAATTTACTCTGCTTAATGTAAAGCTTGTAAATAAGTACATAATAATAAGTATATATTGTTTGAGTACATATATTTTAATTTGAAGATAGTCGAAATATTTATTTTATAATATGGTGAGCTTAGAAGAGTACATTTTATTAAATTATAACCCTAGCGAAGATGAAGAGGATTTTTTTAAAGTTTTAACAAAAATAAAATGTTTTGTCAGTTGAGTAACAGCCAGACAATTTTTTAATTTACATTCCGTTTCACGTGTGGATCATCGCCGGCTTTTTGGTTTTTTTGTTGTGATTTTTAATTTTTCAGCGTGAAACGGAATCTAATTAAGAATTTGTTTTTAATGACAACACTGAATTGGGGTGATTCAAAAATTTATAAAATTGTAAGCAGCAGAAAATAATTTCGCGCACGATTTGTATTCGTATTCGAATACCAAAATCACGTCTAATGATTCAAAATACGTCTCCTGGTAAGGAACCAACCGCGATTTTTGCGCTCAGAAATATTCCATCCCTATTAAATACTCCTTAATTTTTTTTAGCTACATGCTTTCAATGAGTTTATTTTAGTAATTAATCATTCCAAGGTTGTGAACCAACGACTAAATGTTGCCATAAGAAAAAATATATTCACTAAGGTACATATTAATGATATTTATTTTAATCCTTATTGCACAATATAAATATAAATAAAGTACAAGGACAGACTTAATGCATCAAGGCACCCTCTACCAGTCAACCGAGTGGCTAGTTACGAAGGACAGTGTTTGGCGCAGACAAAGATCAAAACTGTTACAAACTTACTCAATTCAAATGTAGATTTATTCAAAAACATGTTATGCTAGCAATTAGATTATTATTTCAAACAGAATCGTAATTTATTGGTGTTTCCGACGCCGAAGAATAATTCTAAAATTCATGAGAAAAGTTTATTACTATTAAAAGCGTGTTGTCAATTTATTTTTAAGCAGTGTAAAACTATTTCCTATAACTTTATTCTAGAAATTAATAATTGCAAGAATCGTAACAACAAGATACCGCCATAAGAAGTTATGGCAGACCTTTTAGATAAAGGTAAAAAACTAAACATAACAACAATGAACCTTATGCCAGCGTACTAGAACAAGTTTTGCGAAGACAGAAAACATCTGTAACTGAGGAAATCTGATCCCTGGCTTAACGTGATATTGTTTTATTGCAATGGCTTCTGTTAATTGGCCGTTTGCTATAATTAGATAGATTCGCTTTACTAAATTGTTGTGTCTACGCGCAAAGTGTATGAATTAAATGTAAATAATTTGTTATTTTGTTTGATGAACGCATTTGCAGTTCTTTCATAATTTCGTACTCACCACAGATTCGTGAGAACTTAGCAGATTTGAAATTATATAATATATACTGACGTCCCTCGAACATTAATGTCAAAGGTGGGTCATAAAAAACATCTGAATGATACTTCATCTAACTTAGAGTCACAACAATAGTAAGTACCATATTTTGTTTTGTGAGACTCAGATTTTTGTATGTTACTTTATCTGATATAAATTTTGAGTCATGTTATTACATACTATGTTAATAAATAACAAACTTAATGATACGCCTTTGACACTAAAACTATATAGATTATAAGCTAAATTTTAAAAAAATATTTCCGTACATAATAAAAAAAAAATTCTATCAAAATTCAAATATTATCATTAATTATACATTCTAACATTATGGAAAGATAAATATTTTTGCTATTTTTTATTATGACGATAATAATATGTTATAAAGCTGTTACAATATAATTATTATCCATTTATTGCACAAATTAAGCACCTATTTTTTACATTTTCGTTATATGCAATGTACCAAACGAAATGCTAATATTATTTATTGAGAGATAACAAACAGTTACAATATATATATATATATATATATATATATATATATATATACATTATTATGATTCAGTTTACTATCTATTACTATTACAGTATATAATATTACTTTAGTAAAACTAAATGATCCGGGATAAATGGAATATAGGAATATAGCTAAGAAAAAAATTTGGTACCTAAGGTACTGAATCTTCTATTTGTAAGATAGATATAGTAAATATTTTAACATTCTCTACCATAGAAAAACGTGTGCAATTGTTTGTTTAGATTATTTTTATTGAGCTAAAATAAATAATACATTTACATGCATTTGATAGAGAATTAGCTCTATCTTTTCTTATATATAATAAAACAAAAATTCTTCAATTGCGTTTATTACACTTATTTAAAAGATTCACATAATTCGTTTGTATTGAAGGAAAATTTAATTAAAAATCTATTTCATCAGCATATTTATTTTAGCTCGCAAAAAAATAGATATATTTTAGTGTTTTTGGTTATATTTTAAAGTTACTACAATTTTCCTCTTATGTTTATTACTAATATGAATAATATGATACTAATGTAATATTTTTAATTACATTTGCAATCGGCACACAAGTCACACTGTGGGAACTTGTTTCAGTTGACTAATGTTATTATTTTAGTTATGTTTACAACCTTCGCACAAGTCACACTGGGAACTGTTTTCAGTTGGCTAATGTAATATTTTTAATTACGTTTGCAATCAGCACACAAGTCACACTGTGGGAACTTGTTTCAGTTGTTATAGAACGCTCACCCTGTCTATGCATAATGATTTTATTGTTGATTTATTAAATATTTTTCTATTATGAATAAAAATCTTACACAAATATGTTATGAGTTTGTATTGAACCATATCAACATACGTGTAATAGTAGATTGCTATATGAGTTTTTTATATAAACGAATATGGTTGGACCAAATAAGTGATATACAGAAAGAGGGCCTGGTCAAGATTACTGAATGAATGAATACTTTATTAGAAAAAAATATTTTTGAGTTTCAGTTCTAAGTATGGGGAGCCCCCAATATTTATTATTATTTTTTTATTTTTTCATCAAAATCTTAATGCGGTTCACAGAATACATCTACCTACCAAGTTTCAACAGTATAGCTCTTATAGTTTCGGAAAAAAAGGTGACATACGGACGGACAGACAGACATGACGAATCTATAAGGGAAACAAGGACACATTATACCTGATTTCATCGATCAGACAACGCGAACGAGAACGAGGTTCGTCAGCATTGCTGCTGAGTAAAATGCAGGCGCAGACACTGCCTACCACTGACTTGACTATACGTATGTATGTATGTTTTAATACAAGCGGGTTATATTGTATTTATATCAATATTAACGAAAAGACTTTTTGTGATTATTTTAATTACTTTCCCAAATGTCTAGATTCTAAGTCTGTGGTAGGTACCCTATAGATATCAATTCCCTTGCGAGTGTCAAAATATGTAGCATAATTATAAAAGGTCATAGTTTGTTTTTTTGATTTAGACGTTTTTTTACTGCTGGTAGAGATTGAAGACCTTAGTATTTCATATTAATTTCAACGTGGTACCTCCACGCAATCCTGAGAAAAAGGGTATTGACAGATGGACAGACAGACGATCAACGAAGTGATAAGGGTTCTATTTTTTATGGTACTGAACCCTAAAAAATATATAAAAAGCGAACATAATAAATTAAAAAAAATTCAATTTCAGTTATTGTTCAGTTTACGGATTAAATAAAAAGTGCATGACTTAACTTAAAACTATCTGAGCTTAAAGCTTCAACATCTAGATTGAGTCACTGCTAGGCTTAACATTAATCGAACTACCAAAATACAAGAAATTTTTATTGCTTTGAAAATTGAATTTATTACTTTAAATGACTTTAAATAAAAATGACCTGCACGTTAATCAATCTGTAAAGTACAGCGCAGTAGGTAATTAAAATATAAAAATGACCTGCACGTTAATCAATCTGTAAAGCACAGCGCAGTAATTAAAATATAAAAATGACCTGCACGTTAATCAATCTGTAAAGTACAGCGCAGTAGGTAATTAAAATATAAAAATGACCTGCACGTTAATCAATCTGTAAAGTACAGCGCAGTAAGTAATTAAAATATAAAAATGACCTGCACGTTAATCAATCTGTAAAGCACAGCGCAGTAATTAAAATATAAAAATGACCTGCACGTTAATCAATCTGTAAAGTACAGCGCAGTAGGTAATTAAAATATAAAAATGACCTGCACGTTAATCAATCTGTAAAGTACAGCGCAGTAAGTAATTAAAATATAAAATTGACCTGCACGTTAATCAATCTGTAAAGTACAGCGCAGTAGGTAATTAAAATATAAAAATTACCTGCACGTTAATCAATCTGTAAAGTACAGCGCAGTAGGTAATTAAAATATACAAATGACCTGCACGTTAATCAATCTGTAAAGCACAGCGCAGTATTTAAAATATAAAAATGACCTGCACGTTCACCAATCTGTAAATCTATGAAGTACAGCGCAGTAATTAAAAATATAAAAATGACATATGCAGTAAATACATGATGCAGTAAATAAAATTACTTTAAAAAATCGTGAAAGAAATTATAACTGTTTCTTTTCTTTTGCAAAATTATATAAATAATACAAACCATATAATCAGTAGCAACTGATAGAAATTGTAAAAAATAACAATTCTTTAGATTTATTTATAACCTCTGAGAATAGGCTGGAAAAATTAAGAATAACACAATTTGTCTATTGTAATCATAATATATATTTTATGCAATTCTTGCACTAACACACTTTAATTAGGTGATATGATGAAGGAAGGAAGGTCAAGAGTATCCGTAACCGACGAGTAATTAATAAAAAAATCGGGGCCGGGGCACCCGGCCGTTGGTTTTAACGTAAAACGTCTATGTTAGGGAATCGCTATTAAAGTAAAAGATTGAATTTAAAAAAAAAACATAATTGACGGTGTTTTAAGTATTTTAATAAAAAACTCAATGTCACAACAGCGAGCTGACTATATAAGTGAAATATTCACATCAAATTTTTGTTTCTAAGACTAATAGTTTTTTAATTATTAAGGTACGATTATATAGACCTTTTCGTTACGGTCCACTTTTTAAACCGGTTAGCTAGCTTTTGGTACCTGTTGGCTCGGTTAGCTTTTGGTACCCGTATGTTTCGGCGCGATTTTAAAGACGTTTCACGTCAAAAGTCGAGGAAGATAGCGAAGTATGTTTGGACTGTAGCAATTGGAAGACTGGGATCTCTGTCTACCACCATGGGAAAGAGACGTGACTATGTGTAAGTATGCACAAAGTTTCCTTTGCAAACTACGCTATCAGTCAAAATAAAATATATTTAGTTTAAAACCGCTGACCGCGATAAGGCAGATGAATAAACATGTTCGATAATTTTGCAAAACAGGGGGGCAATCGCACTAACAAATCGCAGCTGAAACGAAACGAAATCGTTTCACTCAACCAATCCGAGAGCTAGAATAACACGTCATCGAACAGATGACGTGATATTGTGGCGTTCGGATTGGTTAAGCCGAACGGTTCGGTTGCGTTTCGCTTGCGATTTATTAGTGCGATCGCCCCTCAGGTTTGGAAGTAGCTTTATATGCGAAATATGTAGTTTAAGTATGGAGCACTTTTATTTATTATTTGTAACGTTTTCGAAGCAATGTTAAAATTTAGCTGTATGTTCAGTTCTTTTTCTGTTTACTAATTATAAATTACTATATTATAAATGATTTTTTTTATTTGTTTTGATTTGATTTGATCTTTGTCTATTTGTTGCGTTTTCGCGCCAAAGCTACAGATTTAAATGAAATTTAGTACACAGATAATTTGGGTTTGAGAAAAGACATAGGCTACATTTTAAATTGAAAAATGGAGTTGTAAAGGGTTGAAGTCCAAAATTGGTTAAACATTTTAGCTCAAGCTGAAGGTGGTGAAAGTTTTGTTTGAATCTATACTAATATTATAAAGAAGTAAAGTTTGTGTGTTTGTAAATTGTAAAGGGTAATCTCGGGGTTTACTGAACCGATTTTAAATTTTTTTTCACTAATAGAAAGACACAATGTTGCTGAGTGTCATAGGTTATATTAAAATCCGAAAAATAAAAAGGCTTTTACGTGGTAGTCCGTTTTGCAAAGTAAATGGGTGAAAAAACGGGTAGCGTACGGAGCGCGTTGGCTTCGGGTTTAATTCGGTTCGCGTTCGTGCTCGCTTCGGGGATATTAGTATTATGCCCAACGAAGTGGGCACGGGTCAGCTAGTACGCTAATAAAGTAGTGAACATTTTACCACCGGAAAATATATTTTACCCGCGGCAGAATCTGATGAAAGTAACTAACCGGGCTGTAAACTTCAAGAGTAATGAATAATATACCATAGGGAGACTATACCAGGGTCTGCTCGGGTAGCTCTGGCTTACCTATTCCTATACACGCGGGGTGGTATGAATCCTTATAAGGGGTGCGGTACTATTGAAGTCGTCTTAATAACCCCTTGGTACTCGGATGACCTTACACCGAATACCACCCGTTCTACGGCGGATCGTGGTACTCTAGCAAAAGGCTACTAACTAAACAGCCTTTGGTCGGCCAGAAGGCCTAGTCCAGAGTCCAGAGCGGGAGCGGTGCATGTAAATAAATATACAATTTAAAATATATAACTCACAAAATTGAAACTTACCCGCTGCATATAATTAATTTGTCTTACGCTATTTTATACTTATATTATTATTGGAAAACACTCTATCTATCTATCTCAATTATGCATTATTTATTTAATTCATAACATTAGCTATTTTCTATAACAAACAATATATATCATTACATTGCTTTGCACATTCTTTCATAATTGCATAATCAAATTGTGTACAAACAAAACAACGTTTAATCTATTAGTTTATAGCATAACACATAGAAATCTTATTATTTTACAAACAATTATGTTTTTCTCAAAACAAAATCCAGGAAATTAATTACGTCTAAAAGGAACAGACGACAGATACTGCAAACAAGACGTCGCATCTAATTGTAAATTTGTACAGTTATAATTTTTTCATAAAAATGGACAAACGGAACTTCTATTGTCTAATGTAATTATTACTTTATTCTTTTTTAACGGCGCTTTTTTTTAATGACAGTCCACAAACAAGCTTTCGAACTTCAAGATTTCGAACGAGATGATAAGTTTAATGTTTAAGCAAAATAAATGCCATCTTTAGATTACTTCAAGGACTCCAAATTAAAATGGTGTTTAGAACATGTCATCCTCACTAAAACTGTCCATAAATCGTAATTTAGAGGATTCAGGTCGGGACTACATGATGGTCAGTATTTAATTCTGATGAAATCCGGAACGTTAGTTTCGCTCTGTGCTGAGTCTTGCTTAAAGGATATTGTTGTTCAGGATCTTAACCATCTTATCAAGAATGATATCGGGATACTCATATTAGGCATATGAGTTTTGATACCTTTTACAAAAAAATAAACAAGAATTAAGGCTCAGTCACTTCTTCATAGATAATACCTCACCAATCCATCACTGAAGTCAGATAACGTCCACATTATCATACGTCCAGCCCAAGTTCGATCCTGCATGGAGTACTGCTGCCATCTTTGGGACGGTTCTGCCCGCTATCAGTTGGCTGCCTTGGACTCAGTAGAAAGGCGAGCTAGAAAACTTATCGACGACGAAATACTTATAAACTCACGTCTTCAGAGTCTAGAACACCGTCGAAGAGTTGCTTGCCTTTCGGTTTTCTATAGGTTGCATTTCGGAGAGTGTGCGTTGGAATTACATGAATTAATTCCACCCGCTCCTTTCCACCACCAGTCAACCAGACGTAGGCTTAACTACCATCCTTACGTGGTGGACTATCCTCTTACACGTACAAAACGGTTCCAGGCTTCGTTTTTAATACGAACAGCTAAGATGTGGAACTCTTTGCCGACGTCTGTGTTCCCGGAACAATATAATCTTACGGTCTTCAAGTCACGAGTGAATAGGCATTTGCTAGGTAAGCGTGTTCCATCCTAGTCCTCATCGTCACTTACCATCAGGTGAGATTGTGGACTAACACAAACCTATTTTAAATAAAAAAAAAAAACATTATACTCTGCTATCTAATCGGGAAGTTTCTTTAATGTGACTATTAAGCTGTGACGATAATTCTGCTTGTAAAAATGTTCTTATTTGTAAGCAATATTTTTCTGTAACCTTCCTTTGCGTATCGCTTAAATAATTATTTTCAGTTACAAACTTGGTTATTTCACACGCACAGCCAACCGGACCGGAACAAATTTTTGTATGTCATACAAAATTTGCGGAAATTGCACCCGCCAAATGGGTCGTAATATTTCTTTGTTATTATCAATTATTGTATAACGACCAGTGCGTCTCTTATAATTTTCTTTAATTGACTCTCCCCCTATTTTATCATCAATAAACATTAACATCAAACCTAGGGCGCGTAACGACTTTACAAACGTTTTCTCACTGCAAGTATTCAAAAATAATATTTTCATTTCTCATACTCGGAAAGTTATGTTGTTTGGATCTGATTATTGGGATGCTGCTTCCCGAGTTTTTAAACAGCCAGTGTGAACTTAGCGCAAACTACTTCCAGCGGAATAAGCCGCAACAAACACGCGGTGAGTTCCATATTTAAAATTTAAACAGTCGACATAAATTGGCGGGATGTGAATTTATTATATATATATCTTTGACGGAATTTGAAAAAATTCAAATAATCTCTTATACTAGTTAAGATTTTAATTTTAAAAATGAGTTCAAGCGATTCCGAAATATTGACACCAGATTCAATTAAAGACGAGGCAAATTGTGTTCTGCCTACTAATGGTCTACTGATATTATCATATATTATCAATAAATAGATTAAATAAACAACCAATGTTTTATTTTCCTCATATATTCGAAGTGAAAAGTAGAGTGTTTAACACGGGTAAAAGAATCAATTCCTTCTCGGACCAATTCCTATAGTCTAAATACCTCGGGAATTGATTCTTTCCACCCTCGGTTAACAATCTACTATTCCTTTTACAGTCAATACAATCATGTCTCAAAGAATCATCACGAGACAATAGTTATATTTGGACAAAGTCTCGCAAAATTTAAAATGAAGTAATGTTAGTATAATTAAATAAAGTAAATTTAAGTTTTATATTGCCATATATGTGTACTACTCTAGTTATGTGTCGTTCATGTTGTACACACATACCTGGGAATATAACCTGGTCTGCAATATTATATTTAAAAAATGTATCAATAATCGATTATATTCTGTTTTGTGTGTCAAATAAATAAATAAGCTGCAAGTCCTAAGTTATATTATAAAATACGCGACATGATTTTTAGTGCTACATAAATTTCACGAGTTAAAATGTTTTGCTCTCTGACAGGTTTTCTTCGAGTATCTTCGTAATTAATCCCTCGTAAAACGGAACGTAAAATAAAATATTGTTATGTTGTCAGTAAGCCCTCGTAACATTTGGATTTACTCTGTATTATGTTTATTATTATACTCTGTTTGTAATTTACCTCCATTCTTACATAATATGACAAAATTTTATTTCCGTCTCAGAAAACACATAGCAGCTTTATCGTATGTTTATTAAAATACAAGTGAGTAATGTTGACAATTATGTTCGAGGTTGACATTGAGCATGTAATTTTTAACTGCTGACGACGTTTTTCAACACCATTGCGAGTAATTAATACAAACTTTATAGGTAAATAAAAAATTATTTTGAAAAACAATTTGTGAAAGTACAATTATAAAAATTATACGTTGGATTTACACCTTCACCGCCAGTCAATTCTGAAATATTCTTTATTGCTTAATTCGTGCAATCAATTTCATCGCTTGATGACATTTTTCATATAAAAATCTTAACAAAAGAAACTGCAAAATATCTACTTGCAAAATAGTACTGAAAATTGAAAAATGGCGCGTTTACTTTTTCATTGACGGCTTTGTGCGCGAAAGACTAAGATACCGACGCTTATACAGCCAAAACAGCAAATAATATAATTTTTACAAAATAAATATATTCTTTTAATATTTATGTATGACTTCTATTTAATAGTTGTAATTTTAAATAAGGTTTTTATAATTATATATCTTTAAACATAGTGTTTCTAAACGCCAAACTTATATAATTTACAAAAATGTTTCAGCATTTTGCATATAAATTTCTCTGGTTCCTATTTTTTTCCTTATAAATAAAAGCGTAACTTTTCTTTACGAAACTATTAACTTTTGATTACCAAACTGTGCGGTAATCGAATTTGATATTCGAAAGATATTATAAGTTGGTAATGTGACACATTGTGAAACTAAAATTGGTGTAGTTACATACCAATTACGAACAATGGTGTTGAAAATTAATTTATAATATAATTTCTTTCCTTCCTTCCTCTTGGGGATGATTAATATTTATTTAAATGAACTTTTCTAAGATAATCTACCACAAAATTGTCTTCTATACTTCTAGTCCTTATTAATATTATAAATCGCAAAGTGAGTATGTTTGTTTGTTTGTTTGTTCCGCTTTCACGCCGTAACTACTGAACCGATTGCTTTGAAATTTGACCTAAATATAAAAGTCAGGATTTTAATCCTGACTTTTATATTTATAATATTTTTTTTATATTTATATATATTACTAGCTGACCCGTGCCCACTTTCGTTGGGCATAATATTAATAATCCCCGAAGCGAGCACGAACGCGATCCGAATTAAACCCGAAGCCATCGCGCGCCGTCCGCTGCCTGTTTTTTCTCCGATTCACTTTGCAAAACGGACTACCACGTAAAAACCTTTTTATTTTTCGGTTTTTTATATAACCTATGACACTCAGCAATAACGTGGCCTTCTATTGCTGAAAGAATTTTTAAAATCGGTTCAGTAGATCCTGAGATTACCCCTTACAATTTAACAAATATACAAATATACAAACACACAAACTTTACTTCTTTATAATATTAGTATAGATTTATAATAGGGTACTTTTTATCCCGGAAAAATCGATAGATCGCTCAAAAACTACTGCACATATTTTCATGCGGTTTATATCAATAGATAGATAGAGTGATTCTTGAGCAATGTTTCGCGGTATTTTTTATCTCGCAAACATACATATAAATTGAAATAACTATACAAATTTTGGGAATATATATCTAAGTGCACCAACTGGATCTAATCTCTACCTACACAATGATAAATGCAGCTAAAGACTAAACCCAGTTAGATGCACAGAAACTATTGTCATTACAGAGAAAAACGTGACAAATTTGTCATTAAAAAAACCTGGAGCGAAATTAAATGTGAAGCTCATGACCGTGCGGGGTGGAGACTCACTGTGGACGCCCTCTGCCCCGGCTACGGGACAAAGGACCTTAATCACGATGATGATATTACAGTCACACATGCAATCCAAAGCCAAAAATGCAATCAGTGAAATTTTTGTCAGTCTGTCTTTCTGTATAACCGTTATAGAAACAAAAACTACTTTGTAACATAAAATATGTTACAGTAAAGACTTATAGCTAAACTAGCTTTCCGCCCGCGGCTTCGCCCGCGTTATATTCGAATTTCCCACAGGAAGGATATGTTTTAACAATACTGCCATACAACCTTTCACCCCCTCCTTTCAACCTTTTACAACCCTTTTCTGCTTTAAAAGGTAGCCTCTGTCCTTTCTCAGCCTCTAGACTATCTGTGTACCAAATTTCATTTAAATCGGTTCAGTAGTTTTAACAATATTTCCATACAACCAATAATCCTCCTTTCAACCTTTTACAACCCTTTACAACCTTTTTTGCATGAAAAAGTAGCCTATGTCCTTTCTCAGGCTCCAGACTATCTGTGTAACCAAATTTCATTTAAATCGGTTCAGTAGTTTTGGTGTGAAAGCGGAACAGGCAGACAGACAGACAGAGTTACTTTCGCATTTATAATATTAGTATGTACGAGTATGTATGTATAGTATGGCACAAAACAATGAGCTTTTCCACAAATACTATTTTCACAGTACTTTTGATTAAAAATTTCACCGTCTTCAATTTTCACAGATGACACTCCAGTTTTATTTATTTGAGTTCATTAAAATGACGATAACTTTTTTTTAATGAACCGATTTTGATGAAACAAAGTTTAGATATTATTCTGAGTTAAAACAAAGCAAATAGTGAAAGTTTCAAGCAAATCGGTTCAGTACTTTCGGAGATAAACGTGAACATACATACAGACAGACAGACAGACAAAAAATCCCAAATTTTTTTTTTTGCTTTCTCATAATCTATTTAAGTGCCCCTCTATCCATTTCAGTCAAAAATACTAAATGTACAGACAAAATATTTTTACTGTCTTATTATATGTATAGATTAAATTAACCCAAAATAAGATTTTCCACTTAATTAGAAATTTAATCTATTTACAACTTATCTTAATATATATATTTCTTGTGTGCGTGTGTATGTGACTGAACTCCTCCTAAACGACTGGACCAATTTTGATGAAATTTTTTGTGTGTATTCCAGGGGGCTTGAGGATGGTTTAGATTCACAATACGGTCATATAGATATTGTTTTTCAGCTAAATTATTTATTTAAAAACATTTGAGACAACGTGAGACAACGTGACATTTGAGACATTTGACATTTGAGACATTTGACAGGACAACGTCTGTTGGGCCAGCTAGTAAACTAATAATAATTTACTGTTCTTTATAGCTAAAACTATACACTTACCGAAAACATAAGTAATTATCATTTTGCCTGTACAAGTAGTGGCGGCAAAGATTTGCAATGCTAGGATTGCGAATTAACTACAATAGGATAAATAATTAGAAACGTCAAACCTGTCACCGCAGTGGTTCCGATTGCCAAGATAGATTAATAAATAAATAAATAATAAATAAATATTTATTACACTTACACCAATTAGCCTAGCCCAAACTAAGCTCTGTAAGGCTTGTGCTATGGGATCTAGGGTAACGGATAGACATACATATATGATACATATATAAATAGTTTTTATTGAAATATATATCAACAACCATGACTAAGGTACAAATGCTGGCATTCATCACACGAACATCTGCCCCCACCGGGATTCGAACCCGGGACCTCAGAGATGGCGACACCTTGAAACCGGTGTACTATCCACTCGACTATGGAGGTCGTCACAGATTGCAAGGAAGGAGCACGTTCGCCTCTTACTTGGTGTCCTCACGCGTGGCTCTTGCGAATCAGTTTTTATTACTCTTGTAGTCATATAAAATTGTGACATATCGTCATCAAAATAATAATTGTGCGTATTTGAATCCCGATTTTCGGGTTCCAGGTTCCTGCTGGAAACGCAAGTTTCCTGATTAAAATTTAAAAGTTAATCGTACGACGCACAAGAACCCACCACCATTTCTGACCCTGAGGTTCCGGCTGCACTCCAGCAGCTCACCACTACCACCACTATATACCAGGGCAGTACTAGTACCGACTCAACTACATTGGAAAGTAGGAAGACTCACAAGTACAACCGGCGGCAGTAGACCTTTCGACCCTGAGAACACTAATATGAATAAATTTGTCTACTAGGGTTGTTTGTCTTTTTATTCCTCAACCCCCTAACGTAGCAACTTGACGAAATTTAAAGAAACTTGAAACTAATTGTTTCATACTCCTGAGCTGGTTCATCACGCTACAATCGGTCCATAATTATTGTTGTACTATTTTGTTTTGTTGTTCGTATCGTTGTGTGGTTCATTAATAAATGTATTTCTATTTATAATTCACTATTTCTGAACTTTCATTTCGTTTGTTGTGCAACGAGTGGTACAACTCACTCGTTTTTGATTTCTACTAGTAGAATATCCAACGCTGAAGTGACGTTGACAGTGATAAATTTTCTCTGCTTAATGTAAAGCTTGTAAATAGGTACATAATAATAAGTAAATATTGTTTGAGTATGTACATATATTTTAATTTTTGTTGTTGAGATTTTTAATTTTTCTGCGTGAAACGGAATCTAATTAAGGATTTGTTTTTAATGACAAATTAAAGTTCAAATTTCAAATTCAACATCATTTATTCAGTCTGGGCTGTTACAAGCACTTGTGAATGTCGAAAAGCTACGCCATCGGTTCGCAAATCTACGGCGGGAGGCCTTGCACTGAGAAGAACCGGCAAGAAACTCAGCAAGGGCTGTTTTTTTATCCCTGTATTAAATAGATACAGAGTCGTCAATTTGGGAAATGACTTCAATATTAATAATTTATGAAGTCACTTTCCATTACATAATATAGGAAATACAATTAATAAAAATATAATTTGAAAACATGACTATATTAGGAATGCCGTGTCATACTGACACACTCAAACGACAAAACTGACACACTCAAAAATCTATAAAATTGTAAGCAGTAGAAAATAAATATATGTTTCTTACAGTCACACCAGTTACCCTTTTTTTTAAGAGGGGAAATGCACCTTTTGCACCGTGACACCGCGCTGGCTAGGCGCGGCCGTGTGTAAGGCTCTCTGGTCAACAGGACCGGCCTACCCACTAAAACCCCCCTGAGTTCTCTAGGTCCATACGGGGCACATGGCGGGGGCGCTTTCGCGATTCTACCGCCATGTGCTCTGGGGCCGGCTCGACCTAGGTCTGATCGAGCCAACGCCAAGGGAGGGACTGTCCGAGAACCCCTGCCCCCTAGACAAAATGCCTTTCTATTTGCGTTTTCTATAATAGATAACATAAAAAATGTATGGAACTGACATTTCCAGTAGATACGTCACGTGACTTGATAACGCTGATAGAAAACTCGCAGACAAGATGCTAACTGTGTTTCTATTCTATCGCTCGTCTGTGTTCTATTTTGACAGTAGAAGAGTTCTATACAAATTCATAGACAAAATGTAGTTTGTGACGTAAAAAATAGATACGGTTCTATTCCATTTCTACTCAACAAAGCGATTGCTCCTACCCAATAGATTGGTGATAGATTGTTTGTTTGTTGTTTTAAAATAGTGTGTTTTTGCCAAATTATTCCTAAAAATGCAGACAGCCAAGAGTTACTTTTGCAATTATAATAATAGTATGGATCTTTAATTTGATAAACTTTTTATATAATCTTGATTGTATAATTATTAATATTATGTCATTTTGAAACAACCGTAAGTAAACAAAGCTAATTTGAATTCAATACTGACACTCGCTTTTGTAATGATTAATTGTAAATCTCATACTTACCTCTAAATAAATGTCTACGCAACGATTTTTAATTTCAAATCCAAAGTTTGTTTAATTTTGTCCTAATTAATGTAGGTAAATAATTGTGAAGTACGCACGTTTGAAATGTTTTGAAGTTTCTCCTAATGGCATTTTTTCTCTTTAAGCAAATGAACTTAAGGCGAAACACGGTAGATTATTTTCTATTTTCTACTGTCACGGTAGACACAGCCATTCTATCAGTAGATACACTTTTGGCCGTTTTCAGCAACCTTGTCTTAGCTTAGGTGACTCCTAAGAGACATGTTGTCTCACTCTTTTCAGTTAATATAAAAAGTGACAGCATGTCACTTAGGAGTCACCTAAGCCAAGACAAGGTTGGTGAAAACGGCCATTTGTCTAGCATTTTTCGATAGAAAACGCTAGTCTATTATAATAGTAGAAATAGAATAGAAAAGACGCGCGTGCATTTTGTCTAGGGTTACTGGACAGTCCCTGAGACGGAGAGACATCACCACGGCATGCGCGGTAGCCAGACGCGCACGCAGCCTCGAACACCAGTTACCCTAGCCCAAAGTAAGCATTATAAGGCCTGTGTTATATATATTATATTAATAGAAATATATATTAATAGCTATCATACTCGTATGAGTAAAGCACAAATGCTCGTATTCATCACATAAAAATCTGCCCTTAGCGAGACTCGAGCCCGGGATCTTGGATAGAGTAACCATTAATGTTAATTAAAATTACTTGGGTCAGAAGCAATTTTTTCCTTGAATATTTTTGAGAATATCTCTATATATCTCAGCAGAACTGATAATTGCCTGTCTCGTATAATTGAAATCCTCGCCTGGAGCGCGTTCTCATAACTGGTATCAGGAAAGTATGAGATTTTTGCTTATTTCGCGGTCTTTGCTATAATGTTAATGTAATGTTATCACAAATGTTTATTTTACAGCGATCTTCCTTTTAAATAAATTAAACAAACAAATTATTTTGGCCCCGTAGGGCATGCAAAAATTATATCGACACTTCCCCTTGTGGATTATTCGTATCCAGGCTATTGAATTTAATTAATATTTAGTACTCGGTAGACCAGTGTTTTCCAATCCTTTTTAGGCCATGCCCCACTTTAACATTTCTAAAATTCTTATATAAATTGTAACCTTTAAAAATTGTTTTGTTCCCTTAAGCAATATAAATGATAAGTTTTATGAACAAATCGCTATGAAATTGTTATCAAAACATTGTAAGTAAAAATTCAAAAAATATAATGAAAAAAATAATAAAACTACAATAAACTAAAATTCAAAATAATATTAATATAGATGTTTCAATATTCATTTGTTCTTTTTTGTTAAATTTGTCACCGATATTTAGCATTGCATTTGAATAACCCAAAGCGAAAGGGTTAAAGTCGTGTCGAGTCCGAGTTTTTTAATTGCCCCCCTTGATTATCAAATTGCCCCCCTGTGGGGCGTGCGCCCCACGTTGGGAAACACTGCGGTAGACCATTATTTTTTATACATATAATAAAGCTGTAGAGAGGTCAATTCTGTACATGAAATATATTTCCAATATAACTATGGCGGGGTGATTAGGGATCGAAACTGATGCCAAAAATGCAATCAGTAAAATTTTTTCAGTCTGTGTGTCTGTATAACACTGTATAACACTGGTTATACAGACAAAAACTACTTGACGAAATTTAAAGAAACTTGATACAATTATTTTTCATACTTATGAGCTGATAGTATACTTCATCACGCTACAATCAATAGGAGCAGAGCAGTGATAGGAAATGTTCAGAAAACGGACGAAGTCCATTTTTTAAGCTTCCGTCGCGTGTGCAACCTAAATGGTTAAAGCTACATAGGAATCACGTATGACGGAAATGTTCTCCTTAAAATTATATAAAAAATATCCCACGACAGCCTATGTCTATATTTTATGGTTGACTCACAATTACACGTGTAACTTCCTATAGCTTAGCAGTTCGAAGCTTTCTAATTCTATTTGTCTTCTTGTACGTTTACAACGCTCTCAGTCTTCCCTAATTAAAAAAGCAAAAATAAGGACAGGTCGTGGGCACAGCTAGTGTTTTAAAGAAAATAAAAACAAACCGCCCACCTACTGGTAAGTTGGAACGATCATATGTCGTTCCGTTCATATTCGCAGCTACACTGGAACCCTTACAAAAACCACAGTATGTGCTACCACCGTGTTACATAAGATGTAAAAAAAAAAATTCGCATCGAATTTTTTTTTTCGTGAATGAGCGATTAAGAATCCTCATAAAGATACGTGCCCAGGATACAACCGCAACGACAAGTGCCATGGTGATTATATCAGACACCATACCAGCTGAAGCGGTCCGACCCGTATGATTTAATGGCTTCTCGATAAAGAAAGCGTTACAGCGCTGACCTTTTTTTTTTTTTTTTCCCTGAGGAAAGTGCATTAAATTGCATACCCCGGCTGTGGCACAGAAGGAGGCCACAGCCCTCCAACCTCCCTCGACCGCCAGCATTGCCGCAATCAATGCCGGCGGAGACAGACCTCGCCCGATCTCTGCGACCAAGACTCGGCGCTCGGAGGCCCACGCGGGGCACTCCGCCAGCGTGTGCTGGGCCGAGTCGAGGTCGGATGCGCAGTGGTACCCTATATCAGTGGTTCTTAACTGATGGTCCGTGGACCACTGATGGTCCCTGGAGACATTGCAAGTGGTCCGCGAAGCCATCTTAATAATATGTGACCTGCCGTAATGAGCAGAGTCGAAACAACGCGGGCCACGGCGTGGCCCGGCGTGGCCGCCACGCTTACATACATCTGACAAATGTAGCTGTCGCAAAGGAAAAAGCTATGTAACTCAAAATGCCATCACAGCAGCAGTTGTTCTTTTAAATAGATCTGTTACTTGATACTTAAAGTAATAATTTTTGTATTCAAACTTATTTTAGATTATTTAAACGAATGACTAAAATGATTTTATGTTTCATGATCACAGATCAATCCGTGTGTGCTTTAAATTTTATTTTTTAAGTTTTATTTGATGTTATGTTTGAAGTAAGTACCTGCTGAAAACTAGAGAGTATTTTTGTCTAATTCAGATACTGAGACTGATTTGATTACCGAGTTAAAATTTTAGAGTTAATTTCAAGTGTAAAGCTGTGACAAAAATTCGATTTCGTTAGTTTTTTAAATTTGAAATTGTTACGTTTTCTAGCGCCGGAAACTATTATACATTTTTTTTGTTCCCCTGAGGAAAATGCATTAAATTGCATACCCCGGCTGTGGCGAGCCGGCGGTTATGTGGGGCTCTCCTCCCCAGAAGGAGGAGGCCTACCCACTAAAAACTTCAGGGATGGCCTTCCTCAGGCATGTAGGGAGCCCCCGGAAACATGAAGCTCGTCCTGGTCCTCTATATAAAATGCCATTCGCGTTCAATTTGTTATTGTGAATGTATGAAAATAGTTCCAAACTATGGAACCATTCCCATACATTTCGTTCTAATGAAACAAAAGTAAACGTGATTTTTGTTTCTTTGGCATACACATAACCGCCGGCTCGCCACAGCCGGGGTATGCAATTTAATGCATTTTCCTCAGGGGAACAAAATAAAAAAATTTACGTGGTGCGCTGCGATGCGGGGCCGGACACCGAGACCGAAACGTCAGAGACCGAAACATGTTCTATTCTGTGTTCTATTCTTCACTATTCTATTCTGTTCTGTTGTGTTCGATTCTGTTCAGGTTTGGTCCATTCTATTCTATTCTATTTCATTTCATTCTGCTCTACTCTACTCTATTCTACTCTGTTCTATTCTATTCTATTCTGTTCTGTTCTGTTCTGTTCTGTTCTGTTCTGTTCTGTTCTGTTCTGTTCTGTTCTGTTCTGTTCTGTTCTGTTCTGTTCTGTTCTGTTCTGTTCTGTTCTGTTCTGTTCTATTCTATTCTATTCTATTCTATTCTATTCTATTCTATTCTATTCTATTCTATTCTATTCCGATAGATCTAGATCTGTATTTTGTCGGATTACAAGGTACTCTTTTGTGAAAAAATTCAAGAGTAGTTATGCAGTACTCTATAATGTGACAAATTCAATAGTTCGACACTGCCCTGCAAAATGATTGTCGGACTACCGAGGGTCCACTGTATTTGGTCAAAGCGAGAACGCAAATATTCGGAAAACTTGAGACATCTTAACATTTAAAAGATCGATGTTAAGATATTAATATCTCTACATAATTATTCAGTATTCATTACTATGAAATAATTATTAAAACAATTTATATTGATAAAAGTTATTTACCAAGTAAATGAAATGTTGTCAACACACATATGATATCTCCGTCCCCGAGATCCCGGGTTTGAAACTCAGTGGGGGCAGATGTTTGTGTCATGAATTTGTACCTTGGTCATTGTTGTTAAAATATACATTTCTATTAAAAATATTTATATATGTAAAATATATGTAGTCTATACGTTACCCTAGATCAGGGTTTTCCAACCTTTATTTCACTGAGCCTCCCCAATTCAAAAATAATATTTTCATGCCCCCTTAAGTTTAAAAACGTTAAAAACCCTTATTTTTTTTTTACAGCTAAATTATTTCTCTGAATTAAAATTAAAATACAGATATTTGTAGATATTTATGTTTTAAGAATAAGAGAAGATATATGTATCTACACTTGAAAACCATTAATTACTTTCACTTTAGGTAAATATCATAGTTTTATTTTAATTATTAAATACTAATGAGATACTTGAGCTTGCATCTTCTGTACCAGTATGTCGATTCTGGGTTAGTGTGTATTGCGCTTAAGTTCTCGATTACGCCCCCCCTGGTATTCCACTACGCCCCCCAAGGGGGGCATGCCCCCCTGGTTGGGAACTCCTGCCCTAGATCCTATAGCACAAGCCGTATAGAGCTATCTTTGGGATAAGCTAATTGATGTAAGTATAAGAAATACTTACTTACAAATGCTTACAGATTTTTCCTTTATTTATATAGGATAGAGCAGCAAGTATTGTAGCCTCCCCGAGGAGGGCTCCCTTGTATCGGCAGGGGAGCTAAGGCTTGGTATTCCCGCGGGCTCCATCACAGCCGGGGTATAATTTAATGCATTTTCCTCAGGGGAACAAAAAAAAGCAAACGAACAAACGGATCACCTGATGGTAAGCGATAACTGCTGATTTGTTACCGACCTTTTAAATGGGAATATGCTCTATTTCTAAAGGTTTCGATATCGCATCGGTTCGGAAATACTGCAGGCAACAATTCATTCCACAGTTTAGTGGTGCGTGGCAGAAAATTCCTGGAAAAACGCACTGTGGTGGACTGCCAAGCGTCTAGATGATGAGGATGAATGTTGTGTCACGTAGAACGGTGACGAAAACTCTTGTTCTTGATGTGATTCACAACATCTCTGCAAACTCCACAAGAAAACACGTTGAAGAAAACACGTTGTTGCTAACATTCCCAGAACCTATTCTGTATTTTTTAGAAGACAATTTAATGCTCGTTCAGCAGTCTTATACAATAATCTTAACAAAGATCTAGATATATATGGCAAAGTTCATAAAGAGTGCAGGAAAATAGTACAGAAGTGGATAGAATCTAAAGACTACCTAGAGGTCGAGAGATTGTTGGTCTAGACAAGCTATTGATCATTATTATTAACAAATGTGTTATTATGTTTGGTTATGTGCGACGTTCATTTTTAATTTAATTTTACGTTGTGAAAGGAGATGTCCTCTTATTACAAGGAAGTTGGTATCAGCGTTAACTAACAAACACCAAACTACATTAAATTGAAAGCCGAAAAAATATGAAGTATGAAACAAATAAAAGAAATATTTTTACCACCCCCAATTATGTTTAAATAAATAAAACATATTTTTAAGAAATTTTTCTTTATGGCAACACCTTAATGATGTTTTTATTAATCTGTGACTACCGGTTTCTTACTCTATGTTTGATATTTTCCGTTGAGTTATGACATTGACAGCAGGTGCCTGACTTGTCAGTTGATTTTTAATTAATATTTTATTTCTGGCTCTAGATAACATACATTAAGTAACATAGCAGTCCCTATATTTTGTTAGTTAAAAACTTCTCAATATTAGAAATATTAGGTTCATTAAAGCAATTATGTATGTATTTAGATTTTTAAAAGGCTTGTTGATAATTTTTTTAAGCAATGTGTAATTATTGCATTAAAGATATTTCATTTTTTATTATACTAGAATACGAATTATTAAAAATCGGGGCTCTTGAAAATAACATGACTTACGGCGATTACTTTCTTTTAGAGCCTTCTATCCAAATATATCAAATTTATCCGAGTTAGTTACTATAAACCAATATGGGACATCTCCTTTATCATTAAGACTCTAATTATGAAGAGCGGAGTCTCCTAACACAGGTCCATAAAACTTAAAAGGAGGCTCCAGCTACATTTGTAGCTAATTCTAAGAATTTAAAGAAAATAAACATTTTTTGTATTTTGAACTCCACAAGATCAAAAGAGTGCAAAGTATGTTTCCAATTGTAATATAAGTGACTTTACCAAAAGTTTACTATCGTTTTTGATAAGTATTTCACGTAAATTACAGAATACATGTGAATCTAATATAAAAAAAATACTACAATTACTACAAAATTTTCATACAAAAATTTACGCTATCGCTAATTTACAATGCAAAATGTTGCGTCATGACAGGAATAGGTAAGACGGGGTTCAGGGTTCGAGCCATGTCTGAGGATTCGAATCCCGGTAGAAGCAGATGTTTGTGTGATGACTGCGAGTATTTTTACCTTAGGGGCGTTCAAGCATTACGTAACGCAATTTGGGGGGGGGGTCTCGGTAAAATGTTACGATGCGTTATAGGGACAGGAGCGGGTCTTTCTTACAACACCGTATGTAACATTGTTTCTTTTTTTATAACAAATTGACAACCCTTTTCGTTTACGTTTTACGGGGAATCCCTCGATTGTAATAGTATGTAATTTTTTCACGCAAGTTGTTTAACGTTACGGTGCGTTACAGGGGGGGGGGGGGGTCAAACATACTATGAAAAATATTGATGTATGTATAATATATGTATGTCTATTCGTTACTGTAGATATAACATATATACATAACACAAGCCTTCCAAAGCATACTATGGGCTAGGCTAATTGGAGAGAGTGTAAAATTTTTTATTTATTTAAATCGTCTCTAGTGAAATAAATTGTGTCAAAACACATTTACGATGTTCCCAGCTGATAAGGCATGTAAACGAATCTATCTATTACACTCCGGAAACCGCAACAGACCACGAAGCTATCGCTTGCTGCACACGCCCTCAAATCTTTTGCGCGCGAATCTCATGGGTTTGTCGTATAAAACCGGCGATGTACTCTGCAATGACACACTCGAGCCGTGCTCAGCGGCTTGGAGGAGTAACTAAAAAAGTTTATTTCTAAAAATTATTGTTACTTAAGTTAGGTTTTATTTTTCTGTTCGAGTGAGTTTCAAGGTGAGTGATTTTTTATTTACTTTGATTTTTTGTCAATATTCCAAAGTCATTTGGTTATCACTAGAGATCGGATAATCGGATGCATATTTACCTAAAGTTAGTTTAAGACAAAGTATGGAAACGGCTTTTTATTGTTTTGTTAAATAAAAATCCCGGGATTGCGGAATTGGATAGCCGGATGTTTATTTATTTACCTAATTTAGTTTTTGACAAAGTATGGAACTGTCTTTTTATTTTATTTCCATAAATGAAAATCCCGGAATTCACACTCATTAATCGGAAGTTAACTCAGAGTGAGATACTAGACCATACTTACGCCCGGGCACCATTTCTGTTTTTTTATTCAATTATTTAATTGATTATTGTTTTAGTCAAACTAGCTCACTACTTTCGTATAACACTCTTCATGTAATAAATCGAACATTCATAAATCGCACGGGGAACTGAAACTAAACTTCATGTAAATACGTATGCATAGTTGTATAAATGAACCCGGAGTCTCGGTCTTTTGAAAATAAATACCACGTGCTAATTTAGTAATTTTCAAACAATATCACTACGTTAATTTGCAGTCCCGTATTTTCCCGGGATTTCTATTTAACAAAATGTATTTTAAAAAGCTGCTTCCATAATTTGTGAGCCAAAAATTAACTTTAGGTAAATATGCATCCGATTATCCGATCTCTAGTTATCGCACTTTATTTTTTTTATTGACCGATTAACGGTAGGTTGTTGTAGTCGCTGGTCATACAAGATTAGCAGCAACTATTAGATATACAGACAGCAGACCCTCAACGGCTAGTGCAACAATTATTTCAATTGACTGACTCAATTCCGAGCAGGTCAATTTTTTATTATAATTTAGTCAAAATAAAATTTGATAAAATGTGATTAAACCAAATTACATCTTTATACATATATTATATATGATACTCATATATATATTATTATATCAGTATCATATCTTTGCATTTGTATATATACTTTATATAAGTATTATTATATTTATTGAAAGTACTTTAAAGATTTATTCGTAGTCGCTTGACACTTTGTAATAATTATTATATCGATACAACGATAGTTATGGCCTCATGCCGATCTTTTTTTTACTATCATTTTCTTATTTCTACTTTTTCTAGCTATTTATTTCAACTGCTCCTTTTTTAACTCTAACTCTACTCACTCAAAAAAGGTGATGGCTGAAAATCAGCGATTTGTCAAAATTAGGCAAATATTTAGCTGACTTTTTCTTTCTGCAGCATATATATATATATATTTATGGCGTTTGATTGTATGTTTATTTTTTCTCAATTATGATCATTATTTTATTAGATTTTTTTTAATGTGTATTTTGTAGAAATTCAATAAACGCTTTATCTATATATCTATCTAATTACATTAAATTATTTACAATACTAGCTGAAGACTTAGTACTGCCAAAATCAATAAATAAAACACCAAAACTTTTGTACAAAATAAACTTAAAGCAAACAAAAAGAATCCATAATCAAACCGTTCCGTAGACTTCACAAATAATTCAGACCAAAATTAGCCAAATCAGTCCGGTTGTTTTTGAGTTTTAGCGAGACTAATGAACAGCAATTCATTTATATATATACATATAGAAGAAGATAGAAGATACTCGTAACTATTCTAACGATAACGGGTAAACCAACCCAAATTTAAAATAACACTTATATTTTTGCCGCATTTACAATCAGTAAAGTATTTTAATTAAATTTAATTCCGGCGCCCTAACGATTTGCCTATATGGTTCTTAGAACTTAGTCACTGGTTGAGTTTAGTCGGTAGGTCACGTGGCTGGACCGTTCCGGTCGCGCGGAGTCCGACATAACCTCCGTGACACTTGCAGTTGCGGGGGTATCCTGGGCACGTTTCGTGCTCCTTGTGAGGATTCTCAGCCTTCCTCTCCTGAGGGAAAAAAAATTAAATCCACACCTGTAAATTCAGTTGAACAGCTCGCATCGTAAAAAATATCTTCTGGCAGTATTTCCATCATTAGTAATACAAAATGTTAGAACAAATATTTAATGAGTTCTTATCAAGTGCTTAAATATAAAGTTTCATGGTTTTATCTTTTAAAATTAAGAAATCCCATACAAACTTTCAACCTCTAATTTCAACCCCTTCAGACCTCATAGCCTATGTTCTGTCTCAGGGTCCAAAGATTGTCTGTATCAAATTTCATCGAAATCGGTTGCGAGGTTTAAGCGGGAAAGCGTAACAGACAGACAGAAATTCTTTCGCATTTATAATATTATAGTTGGGATATTGGTGCAAAGTATACATATGCTGTGGTTTCTGTAGGGTTTGCAAAATCGCGTAGGAACGCAATGGACGACTGTAACCACTTATATGATAATATGGGCAGTCTGCTTGTTTGCCAATATATAACATAAATAAGAGATATATATAATAAAATATGTCTATAATATATATGTTTATAAATCGTAGTCTATGTGTTTTTTTTTTTTTTTTTTGATGCTAATATTTATTTATTTATTTATTTACGATAAGGTACACAAACAGATGACAATCCTAACAACAATATATATACATCACAAAACAGAATGACTAGACTGCCATCCAAACAAAGTGTACACAGCATGATCTCATGAAACAGTCACAAATAGATATTATACAAAAAAATATAAAATAAAAAATATAATATATATATATATATATATATATATATATATATATATATATATATATATATATATGTAATAATAATATAAAAAGTATAAAACCCGTAATAGCTACAAATCCTGGGATCCAGCCCTGAGTACATCTGAAATGCTTCTTTTAAATGAGATAAAGTTATTATCAAAAATATCAATGTCATTGTTGCTCCTTGCCAACTCATTGTAGGCTCTTGCCATCCTAACTATCGGATTGTAGTAGGAAGTGTTATTAGTGTAAGTCTGACAAGTGAAGGTGTTAGGTCGGCGAGATCTATACAGAGTATTAATAGATACTGAGGAGAGCAGAACTGGTGCATCAATATACGAGTGCAAGATTTTATGCAGACATAAAAGGTCGTATCTTTTGCGCCGGTCCTGCAAGGTAACAACACCAAACTTTGCCAACCTTTCATTATGAGAGTTTAGGCTTCTATTATTCTATTATTCTAATGTACTCGTATAAGATATATCTATTACTAGCTTTCTGCCCGCGGCTTCGCCCGCGTGGATTTCGGGATTGGGTGTATAGAGGGTTAAGGGTCATAGCTTTTGCCCACGGCTACATATACGCGGAAGTCGGTTTATGGTGCGAAGATTTTATCGCGGTTCCCGTGGGACTATCCGTTTTTCCGAGATAAAAAATGCCGCAAAACTCCTCAAGAATCACTCTATCTATTGATGAAAACCGCATAAAAATCTGTGCAGTAGTTTTTGAGCGAAGCCTTTATTGCGCATCCCGTGGGATCTGTCGATTTTTCCGGGATAAAAAGTAGCCTATGTTACTCGGGGAGAATGTAGCTTTCCAAAGGTGAAAGAATTTTTGAAATCGGTCCAGTAGTTTAAGCGTGAAGAGGTAACAAACAAACAAACAAACAAACAAATAAACAAACAAACAAACAAACACACTTTCGCATTTATAATATTAGTTGGGATATATTATATATCATTAAAATGCATTCAGTAGTTGTTACGTGAAAGAGCATGCAAATGTTCTGTAACACTCGCTATATGTTTGGTACGGTAAAGAACTATATGTTTGTCAATTGCTTATCTTTGCCAGAATTTTAAAATTCTGTTAAATATATTTTAAATAGTACGATTCGTAGTCTTCTTACTATGCTTAACGTGCCCTCCCCAGCATACAAGATGGCCGACAACGCGACTAAGAACAACCTGCTACTGTTCTTCGACCGGCCCACGGAGCCGTGCTTCATGCAGAAGGGCGACGAGAAAGCCGTCTTCGAGGTTCCGGAGCATTACTACGTGAGTTGATACATTCAAACCTCGATAAAGCGAGACAAGAATTACATATTTATTTCAGAAGCGGCAGATCGCTTAATTGTTATAGCTACATATAACGTGCTTAGGATTATCCGAAACTTGTGAAACTTAGAGGCAAATAGTTCAGTTAACAAAATTATTTCGGCTGGGAAAGGAGACCAGCTGATATTTGAGGATTAAAATGACACGATTAATCGGCGCGACAGAAAACCATCGCTGTGTCGTTATGATGAAGCATCATATCTGAATCGCAGACAATTATTGTTTATTAACTATTAAATAACTATTTAAATGTGCAATTATATTTATCTCTTTTTTTCCTTTAAAATGTATTATCAAACTTCTTAGCGATTCTTGATCAAGTCTTTTTTCACAAAAAACATATTTGTCTTATGCCAGTGAAGTCGTTAAGAGTACCTTTTTTACAAGCTTTTATTTACTTTCACATGTCCCGTTGTCTGTCGTTCTGTAATCAAATCTTGCAACTTAAATTTGATCCACTTCCCGGTTTCCGATTGAGCTGAAATTTGGTATACACGTTTAGTTCGGATGACAATGCATGATTAACTGTGTGACGTCATTCTAAATCCAACATGGCGGCGTATCCAAAATGGCGGACCAATTATTTTTAATGCACTCCTACAATATGGGTATCAAATAAAAGGGCTTGCCAAGAATAACTAGAAAAATAATGTGACGTCATTCTAAATCCAACATGGCGGCGTATCCAATATGGCGGACCAATTATTTTTAATGCACTCCTACAATATGGGTATCAAATAAAAGGGCTTGCCAAGAATAACTAGAAAAAAATAATGTTACGTCACTCTTATTGCCGTATTGGATATACGGCGGAACACCAAAAATGGCGGATAATTTTCTTTTATTCGTTCCTACAATATGGGTATCAAATGAAAGGTCTTGTTCTCAGCAAGCCTGTAGAGGTACTAAAAAGTTAAAAATAAAATTAAGGAAAAAAAAAACCTTTTAAAAACAAGCTTTTATTATTTGTTTATAAAATGAACTAAAAAGTTAAAAATAAATTATTAACACTAAAACTTTTCACCATACATAATTATTCAATCTCGTCCCCCCTCTTTATCATAGTCCCCATTTATAATAAAAGCGTGTTACATTGTGATAGCTTGAGGAAAATGTTGCGTTGTATTAAATGTAACACGCTTTTATTTATAAATAAAGAGGGGGGACGAGATTGAATAATTATGTATGGTGAAAAGTTTTAGTGTTAATAATTTATTTTTAACTTTTTAGTTCCTTTTAATAAACAAATAATAAAAGCTTGTTTTTAAAAAGGTTTTTTTTTCTTTAATTTTAATCATAACAGTATTTTTGACAATTGATTTAAAAGTGTGAAAAGGCAAATTGGTAATGCTTTGTGAAACTTTGTTGTGAAAAGGCAAGACTATTGTTATTTCTCGTGTTTGATTTATGAATTTGATAGTTTTATTTAAATTATTATAGTTCTTCTGAACATAAATTTTCATAAATATATTGATATTTAAAAAACCTCTTTTTCTCCACCAGCCCGAAAAGTACCGGAGCCTAAGTACTACCCTGAGTAACCGCTTCGGTGACAACGCGTCCAGAACCATCCCAGTGCGAAACATCGCGCTGCCCAACCTGTCCCTACCCATGCAGTTACCATACAACGACCAGTTTTCGTTGTTCGTGCCACAACACCGCAAGATGGCTGGCAAACTCATCGATATATTTTTAGGTAAGTGTCCAGAAGGAGGCCGCCGAGCGGGGTCGGGAGATGGCCGATCCCGCTCGAAGGAGGCGGCGCCGGGCTCGGTAGCACAGCTGCGGCGCCGCCGCGAGTTGCCGGCGGGCGCGAGGAAGTCGCGACCGCTACGGCGACCCGGGATGGACCACGCCCCTTCCGTGGCCGGGGGGCGTCGTCGGTGGAGGAGACCGGGGGAGGTAGTGTAGCCACCCTCGAGGAGGGCTCCCCTTTATCGACGGGGGAGCGGAGGCTGGGGGTTCCCGGAAGTAGCTTGGTAGTTCCCGGGGGCTCCCTACATGCCTGAGGAAAGCCATCCCTGAGGTTTTTAGTGGGTAGGCCTCCCCCTTCTGGGGAGGAGAGCCCCACATAACCGCCGGCTCGCCACAGCCGGGGTATGCAATTTAATGCATTTTCCTCAGGGAAACAAGAAAAAAAAAAGGTAAGTGTCATTGTAGAGTGGAACGCACTGAACCTTGGAGTCTGTTTTAGTGATTATACACTATTGACGTCTAAATCCGTCAAAGTATTTTCTCTTTCTATACTCACTGCGTTTCAAACGTAACGTACACATTGATAACACATATTTGTGGGAAGAAGAGTCAGTCTTTAAAAATGCAATAAATAAGTTTCTGACGGGTCAGCAACGCGCTTGTGAAACGTCAGGTATTAGCGATCGATCGGTAAATCTCTCTACGACCTTCATGGTATATTAAAAAACCACTTAAGTCCTAACACTGTGTTGCAGGTATGCGAGACGTAGAAGACTTGCAGTCCGTCTGTTCTTACTGCCAACTGCGCATCAACCCGTATATGTTTAACTACTGCCTTTCTGTCGCTATGTTGCACAGGTATGAGATTATATGCTTACGTTAATGTACATCCTTGCTTTCTTTTTTTTTCTCCGAAGAGAAAAGATGGATTCTACGGTGGTATCCATCAAGTATTGCTTTCACGCCAAAACTACTGAACCGATTTAAATACATACATAGTCTAGAACAGAGGTTCCTACACCTTTTTGTGTCGTAGACCCTTTATCATGTGTTTTTGGTTTTAGGTAGTCCACCTACTTATCTGACATAGACCGCCTTAGGGAAGTTCATGTAAAAAAAAATCGATATATTTTTGCGATATTATAATATTGTATATCGATACTTGACCATATATCGAACAAATATATCGATATTTTCAAAATATCGTAAGGATATACTTGTATTTAATAACTAGTCTGTAATATGAAATAGGTATCAGGTCAATTAGGCTGGGGGGTTCCCGGATGTCGCTTGGCGTTCCTGGGGGCTCCCAACATGCCTGTAAAAATAATAAATTTAGGTAACAGGTCAGTTACGAATAAAACACTTCATAGAGAAGAAACAAATAAACTTTATTTAATAAATTGCACGAAAAAGAATTCAAGGCCATACGACCCAAAAGCGCTACAAAACATAATAACAAAACATAAGGTTAAAAGGGGAAGAAAGATTTGTTTGAATAGGCCCACAGACTACTATACCGATTTTTATGAAGTTTGATGAAGGTATAGTAATAGTTTTAGATCCCGAGAAGTATGTACCTACAGACATTTTTACCACGGGAAAATATATTTTTTCTACGGGATATCTAATAAAAACAGTGTTTTGATGCGATTTTGGTATGAAAATGGATAGAGACACGGGAAGAACATAAGACAATTTTTACCATGAGAAAACATATCTTTCCGTTTGGAAAATGCGATAAAACGCGAAAGAAGCCTCGGTGGGGAAAACTAGTTACTACATATGATCATAGTTACTACATCAAAGCTGATAAAATCATTAACTTCCATCTATGTAGCAATTAATTCTAGATAGAATAATATTTGTCAGTTGTGATCAAATTTTGGATCCGTTCTGTGTGGCTATGTCCATATATTGATTTGTACAAACTTTAGGCTATAAGATCCTAATTCAGACCTATTATAGTAGCAGGTCTATTATAGTTCTGAATACGTTTACAATAATTATAAACTCAGGTAGAACTTTTCCTCCGTAAGTCCTAAATCCTTTATGAATAAAAGGATTTTCTGAATTAACAGCATTGTTATTTCAACAAGATTTATGATATGTTTGCCAAGATGACGTCTGCGTGTGTGTATCAGTTTCGCAGTTCTTACATATAGTTGCATATGGATTGAAATATTTCTTAAAACTAGTTGTTTACTGATTAACTATTTCTCCACGAGAAAAATTTAGACCCATTGCGGTGAAACTCGACAGAAAAAGGCTTGTTTTATAAACTCTATTATTCTGGTTGCAGGGACGACACCAAAGGCCTGAACATCCCAACCTTCGTGGAATCCTTCCCCGATAAGTTCATGGATCCGAAGGTCTTCCGCCGCGCCAGAGAAGTCACCACCACAGTCCCTTCTGGAACTAGGGTACAGATTTATAACTATGATAACAAAGATGACGGAAAACATCGTGAGCCAACCTACATACACTAATAAATTCAAAGATGTATGTAATCAACCAATCCGCCTCCAATCTCAAAACCAATCTCACTGGGCCAGCGTGTTTGACTAAGGCCTAATCGTTTTATACTTAGGGTAGATTAGTGCCCCTTGATTTTACACGTACTTATTTATATTTTTCTTTAATAATTGAGCTTGTATTGGAAAGAACCACCAAGACAACCAGTAAGGACTATTTGTATTTCTCTCTGTATTTTTACAGAGTCATCAATTAGAAGATAGCCGCAGATAAATAGTCTGCCTTCCTTTACAAGTTTAAGATTATCCAGCTATGATTGTCTTGTTGGCCAGATGCCGGTGGTGATCCCCGCCAATCTGACAGCTGCTGATTCGGAGCCTGAGCAGCGCGTAGCGTACTTCCGCGAGGACATCGGTATCAATCTGCACCACTGGCATTGGCATTTGGTGTACCCTTTCGAAGCCGCAAACCGCGAGGTGGTGGACAAAGACCGCCGCGGGGAACTCTTCTACTACATGCACCAGCAGATCATCGCTAGGTACCTTTATTTTTTTACTGTACCTCAAGTCTCCGAATCCCCATTCACTTCGATATACATTAACTAAGTTATACGTTAACAGTAATTTTTTTTAACGCGGATTTCGATCTCTTGCAAAATACAAAATTTTTAGTCGGACGCAATAAATGCCATAATTGCCTTTTATGATCCGTTTATGTCGGATATTTTGACATTAGCAACAGAATCAACAACAAAAGATTCCGTGGACCTAGATCTTATGATATATTAAATAAATGAATGTAACATAGCACAAGTAAATGAGAAAATCTAAAAACCTAGTGGCAACACAATAATTTATATAATTGCTATTACAAACTTAATTGCAATTGGTTACGTAACTAAATGTTGGTATGGAACACTTAATGCGCAAACCCTGCTCTAACTAGTTTTTTATGAATATTAAATCAGCAACTTAAAACTTTACTAAATCAAGAACCGACAATTAACAAATATTTCTTATTTTGTTTTGTGTTGAAAATAACAGGAAAGCTCACCTGAAGGTAAGTGATGATAAGGACCAGGGTACTTAAACTGTGTCGTCTGAACTCATCTAGACTCCTCAACAACTGAGGAACTGCATGTCACACGTCTTATTGTCGGTCGGTAATTTTAGGCCAATACTTCTCTGACCGCCTTTAATGCACAAGATATTATTACTAAGCCAGGATCCAAAAGTTGAACATAAGCCAATGGTTGCAGATATAACGTAGACCGCATGTGCAACAACTTGGGCCGCGTGACACGCTACAACGACTTCCGCGCTCCCATCGCCGAAGGCTACTTCCCCAAGCTGGACTCGCAGGTAGCCAGCAGGGCATGGCCACCAAGGTAACGTAATTTATTTCGTCTAAAGCTTTTCATCAAACCTATTTTACTTGGGGTTAAAACATTAAGTGTTTTTTTTTTTTGAGAACACAAATGTCAATATGAATCGTGTTGACTTATGTAAATCAGTTCGTAATCAATCTTTATTTATGTCAATCTGCGATACCACCATCTTGACAGAGAACATGGAGAAATGCAACATAGTTTCAAGTTCGGTTGCATTAACTTAAAAACAGTCTGTAGACCTTTGGAGCATTGTGACCCATCATCGTGATAAAGAAACTTGCGTGTTAATTTCTAATAACTGTATTGTTGTAGGTGTCTTCCGTAGCTTAATGAATCATAGCAAATGAATAGATTTATTTAAACCTAAAATTCAAAATATCGTCTTTAATATAGAGACCTATATAGATTATAATTAGAGATCGGATAATCGGATGCTATTTACCTAAAGTTAGTTTAAGACAAAGTATGGAAACAGCTTTTTATTGTTTTGTTAAATAAAAATCCCGGATTGCGGAATTGGATAGTCCGAATGTTTATTTATTTACCTAATTTAGTTTTTGACAAAGTATGGAACTGTCTTTTTATTTTATTTCCATAAATAAAAATCCCGGAATTCCGGTACTGTAGAACATTTTGGTAATGCAAAACTAGTCGGTAATATGAGCTTAAAACGACGTTACATGAAGGTTAGTTTCAGTTCCCCGTGTGATTTGTGGGTAGGTATTATAGAGTTTTAGAGGAAGAAAGTCGAGTGTTAAATAAAACAATAAGTACATACAAAACTTTATAACATATAATTTCAAGATACAATTTACTTTTAATACTTTAAGTACATGCCATAAACAACCTTCTCTGAAGCGTACAAATGTGAGCTTATAATATCCTATTTAAAATGGGGCGTATAACACTCTTCATGTAATAAATCGTATATTCATAAATCGCACGGGGAACTAAAAACTAAACTTCATGTAAATACGTATGCATAGTTGTATAAACGAACCCGGAGTCTCGGTCTTTTGAAAAATAAATACCACGTGCTAATTTAGTAATTTCAAACAATATCACTACGTTAAATTTGCAGTCCCGTATTTTTCCCGGGATTTTTATTTAACAAAATGTATTTTAAAAAGCCGTTTCCATAATTTTGAGCCAAAAATTAACTTTAGGTAAATATGCATCCGATTATCCGATCTCTAATTATAATTGCTCTAAGTAAAATGTATGAAATGTTTTTAACAAAATAAACAATTTGGCTTTTGTAAAAGGCGGTACACTACTCAAATACACTTTCGGCTTAAGAGTGTAAACAAAACATAATCAACGTATTGCCTCTCTAACCTCTCTAAGGCTTTCGACTCACCAGTAATTCACCAGCACTTTTATTGTTGCCATTATGTGTTTGAGTTTTATTTGTATACAATACAAATTAAACTCAAACACACAATGCCATAAGGCTTAGAATGTTGTGATTAATGGAACTAAGTCAATCTTGAAATTCAGCTATACCAATATTATGGGGTGTCACAGGGTTCAATATTTTGACCATTATTTTTCTCTACTATAAAGATAACAAGGTATAGTCTGTAAATCTATCTAATAACACTTATAACGTAATTGTTAAATAAATATTATTAAAAAATATGTAAATGTCTCTGTTGTTGTTTGTTTGTTGATGTTTACTATATCTCCCTTTTCTCTCTTTTAAATTAAGATTATTTTTGCTGACGATGATTCATTCCAGGTTCGAGGGGACGGTGATCCGTGATCTGGACCGTCCTGTTGACCAAATCAGAATTGACGTGTCAGAGCTGGAGACCTGGAGGGAACGCTTCCTACAGGCCATTGAGAACAATTCTGTCGTCTTGGTTAGTCCAGATTTTCTATCAAATTACCTAATTATAGTTAATTTCGATTCCACTTTTAATGAGACGTTACCATAAGGCTATGAAACACGTCAAAATTACTATAAATTTGATTTTTCATATAAATCAGATTTCCAGTGTCTTCAGAATTGGGTTCTCAAGAAGAACAGTCAATAAATTCGAATTTCTTATTTTGTACCTCCTCTTTTCACTCATCAAAATTACAATATTATTCCTGTAATATACACAATAAGGCTCTATATGGTCTTCTCTTACCAGCCTAACAACAGTACCATGCCGCTGACAGAGGAGACAGGCATCGATGTTCTAGGCAACCTGATGGAGTCTTCGATCCTCAGTCGCAACAGAGGTTATTACGGGGACTTGCATAACATGGGCCACGTGTTCATCTCCTACTCGCACGATCCTGATCATAGGCATTTGGTGAGTGTCCTCTTTGTCTACATTCTGTTAACATTATCACAAACATACACACATACTCAGGCATTCTCACGCACATAATGTGCACACACCCACAACGGACACATCGTCGTACTATTTATAGTGTCTGATGTTCTTTTCCGCATTGTTCTGTGTCATCCAGTTTTTGTTTGGATCTCCATATTTTGGTAATTTATGTATTTTTGTTATTCCAAAAAATGACTACGTCATCTACAAATGTTACTGTGACACACTTTGTCTTTGGCTGTGAACGTTGTCAACTCGAGATTTTTAAAACACATGTGTACACTGTTATAAGTTTGCTTGACGAATAAATAAATTAATATAATGGTATCTAGCAAACAAACTACCAAATTGAGTAAATAACTTCCACCCCATGTGAAATGAATTCTAAAAAAAAATACTTATCCAGTCCGGAACTAAGTGGGTATTAAAACCTAAATACTGTTGAAATCGGCAGCATATTTACCTTCTACAGTTAATATGAGCTGCTTCAGGAGAAGTAGCGCTGCAACGCTGCCCCTTAAAATTTATCATATGCGCTTCAAGCGGAGCAAGGATTAAAGTAAATCCTGTCATATCTGATAGAACAGGTATCACATTTTGTATATTTATGTTCTAGGAACAATTCGGCGTGATGGGCGACTCTGCGACAGCGATGCGTGACCCTGTGTTCTACCGCTGGCACGCCTACATCGATGACATCTTTAACCTTTACAAGAGCAAACTGACTCCCTACGCGAACGATAAGGTGACTATTAACACAGTGATTTATTATATTTCATTACGTCGATCGTCAAAACCCACAGTTAAATAAAGCAAACAGACCTTCTGTTCACGCTTGCAATAAATAAGTATTCGAGAATTTCGATTCAAAATTATCTCTCGTACAGTCTAACACTACACTGAAAGAATAGCCCAGAGAGCTAACTCGTGCTATACAGTGAGACTGCTCCTCAAACATTGGTTTCAATGGCACGACAGCTGGACTTCCCGGGCATCCGCGTGTCGTCCGTGGAGGTGTCGGGGCCGGGCGGCGCCAACACGTTCACGACGCAGTGGGAGCAGAGCACGGTGGAGCTGTCGCGCGGGCTGGACTTCACGCCGCGCGGCTCCGTGCTCGCGAGGTTCACGCACCTGCAGCACGACGAGTTCACCTACACGTGAGTTTATGTAGTGACGACGCAGTGGGAGCAGAGCACGGTGGAGCTGTCGCGCGGGCTGGACTTCACGCCGCGCGGCTCCGTGCTCGCGAGGTTCACGCACCTGCAGCACGACGAGTTCACCTACACGTGAGTTTATGTAGTGACGACGCAGTGGGAGCAGAGCACGGTGGAGCTGTCGCGCGGGCTGGACTTCACGCCGCGCGGCTCCGTGCTCGCGAGGTTCACGCACCTGCAGCACGACGAGTTCACCTACACGTGAGTTTATGTAGTGACGACGCAGTGGGAGCAGAGCACGGTGGAGCTGTCGCGCGGGCTGGACTTCACGGCCGCGCGGCTCCGTGCTCGCGAGGTTCACGCACCTGCAGCACGACGAGTTCACCTACACGTGAGTTTATGTAGTAGTAGTAGACCAGGAGACCTATTTTTTGAATTACGAATGCGATTTCGAAATCACCGCTGACTAAATAGTCAGCGGTGACTTTGAGGTCACGGATTCCTAAACATCCAATTTGTTAAAGTCGATCGCAGAGCTGCCAACATAGATAAAGTACACACATAAATGTAAGAGTTCGGTTCCACGCAGAATGTAGTCGCTGCCGGTTATAATAAATAATAACCAAATAATAACCATAATGGTTAAGCCGGCATATATATAATACATTCATATATGTATATTGTATATATAGTCTGAAAAATCTAACAAAATACAGATAACATTTCCACAAGTATGACTTGATTACGAGTGGGTGAGGGCACTCGTAATGAAATCACACCTGTGACTAAGGTAGTCACATCAGTGATATTCAAAAATAAGAATTTTTGAAAATCCGTGATTATTAGTCACATTGGTGATTTCGAAGTCGCATTCGTAATTCAAAAATAGGTCTCCAGGAGACCTACTGACCTGAGACTTCGAAATCACTGATGTGGCTAATAATCTAATAGTATATATATATGTATATATATTATATATATATATATATATATATATATAATAATATATTATATATATATATTATATATTATATATATATATATATATAATATCCATAATGGTTGAGCCGGCAATAACCGGCAGCGGCTACATTTTCAGTGGAACCGAACTCTTACATTTATGTGTGTACTTTATCTATGTTGGCAGCTCTGCGATCGACTTTAACAAATTGGATGTTTAGGAATCCGTGACCTCAAAGTCGAACCGACCTCAAAGTCGACGATTTCGAAATCGCATTCGTAATTCAAAAGTAGGTCTCCTAGAGACGTATTTTTGAATCATTAGATGTGAATTTGGAACCGTTTCACGCAGAAAAATTCAAAATCACAACAACAAAAAACCGGCGATGACCCACACATGAAACGGATCACTGTCAGGATCACTTCAGCGTTGGATATTCTGCTAGTAGAAATCAAAAACGAGTGGGTTGAACCACTCGTTGCACAACGCACGAAATAAAGGTTCAATTCGTATACGAATCTCACGATTTCGAATGCGAATTGGTTTTCTATTGTTTCAAACATTCGTCTTATGAAATCCCCAAACTTTTTTGTGTCGTAGACTTTTTGCCATGTTTTTCGGTTACGGGTAGACCCCCTAACCTGATAATGAATAATCATTTTTTTTTTACTTCATAAGTACTTTTATAAATAATTTTAAACCTTTATATTAGAAGATAGTATAATGTAAGTGAATAGTTACTATCAGTGTATGTTGAGATCCATTATCGTGGACCCCATTTTTATTTCATGGACCCAAAATTTTTGTTTCGCTGACGTAGACCCCTTGCAAGTTGTCATAGACCCCTTCTTTTTTGAGATGACACCGCGCTGGCATTGCGCGATCGTGTGTGGGGCTCTTCGGTCAAGATGACCAGCCTACCCACTAAAACCCCCTTGGATTCTCTAGGCCCATACGGGGCACATGGCAGGGTGCGCTTTCGCGATTCGACCGCCATGTGTCTCAGGGCCGGCTCGACCAAGATCTGGTAGAGTCACCGCCAAAGGAGGGACTGTCCACAAGAACCCCTGGACAGTCCTCCAGACAGAGAGACTTCACCACGGCGTGCGCGCTTAGCCGGACGCACACACAGCCTCACGGTAGGGTCACTAGACGGGCAACACCGCAAGTTGTTATAGACCTACTAGGACTACTAGGACGACTAGGGGTCGATTTGGGAATCACTATAGTAGACCATACATTTATAGTACAAGATCGGCAATGCGATAAAAGAACAATATAAGATACTTGTGTATTAGACGAGATAGAAAAGCCTATGATTTTAAAACAAAATTTAATTTTTGAACTTCCCCTGACTATCACAGTTAACCACTTTGCAGGGGAGAACTCCAATCTGTTTCGGACCCCCCAATCACCAACGAGCTTCCGAACCGTGGAGGCGAGAACGTCAATAGTGGTTCACGATTTGACCTCGATGATAATTTTCACATCATCGGCTTAAGCCACGACACCAACTCCTTGAAATGGCAGGGGAAACAGATGGTCCATGAGAACGTGATAGTGTAGGTTCCAGGCCCAAATCATGCGAGAAACCCAACAATGGGTTTGGCGAATGGCCCGCATTGTTTGGTCTTCCTTCTACAATACCTTATCCCCTTTGAAACAGTCTGGTACCCGACGTCCTGAAAAGTAATTCATCAATATTCTATATATCTCTCCCATTTTGCATTAAGCAAAATCACGATTGTCAAAGGCTAAAGGATATGTTATATATAAATATAGCTTATACATATTTTGACGAGCTTGCCCTAGCAACCTTAAAGATCAACTTAAAGGCAAAAACTGTCGATCGACCTCGCGTGAATCCACACCGCTTCCGCTTTTGGATAATTTGCAGTAAATACCGTAAAATTATGCATTCAAGAATTTTTAAATATAATATTATTGATATATAAATATATCGCAATACGGTAGTAATAGCAGACAGTCTCCTGATTACTCCGCCCATTACAGCTTCGAGGTGAACAACACGAGCGGTGCGGCCACGATGGGCACTTTCCGTGTGTTCGTGGCACCAGTAAACGACGAGCGCGGGCAGCCACTGCGCTTCGAGGACCAGCGCCGCCTCATGATCGAGCTAGACAAATTCTCACAGCCTCGTAAGTACCCCTATCGATGGCGTCTCGTTTAGGCAAGCGAATTCTTTCATTCAACATAATACGCTTAAAAATAATATTTAAGAGGTGGTGCCAATCAGCGACATTTGCTCTTGAGTTATAATTTTTTTATGCAGCACACATCAACTATACTGTATGGCAGACAGATTCGTTTTCCTGTCTCTACCATGTTGTGCGTTTCGGAACGCATGTGTTGACAGCTGTCAGTTTCGGTCCAATATTATGTATTTTTAATTAAACGCGTAATTTGGTTTACAACACACTTTATTGTTACTATTCAAGAATATTCTATTAACCTACGACAGATACCAAAAGGCTGACGGTCGGAACTGACAGCTGTCATACATGCATTCCGAAATACACTACATACTATAATTTTGTTTTCATTTACATTTATTTTATTTATTTATTTATTTCCTATAATAATTATTACAAAATAAAACTTATAACTATCGAATTCTACACTAAGCTTAGCTTGTATCGTAGAATCCAGACCACGATACCCATGAATATACAATACACAGCTCGAGCGACCTAAACTAAATAAATAATGTATGTACATTTAATTTTGGCAAATAAATACAAATAGTCAATTAATTTAAAATTAAGAAAAGGAATACGATAAAACGATTAGGTGCCTAGGTATACGAACTGATATTAATCCCAAAGTTATGAATGAATTGTGTATGTGTGTTGTTTGTGTGTGTGATGTATATGTGTGTTATAGAATGTATGTAAATGAATTTCTGATTACCTGTATCATATGTGTAAGTGTAATTTTTTTTTCTTTTTTGCTTCACAGATTCACAGCATAAGTCATATTGCCAATAACTTTTCAGTTTCCTTATAATCTAGTCCCATAAGCCAAGGCTCTAGTAACTTCCTTACCTGGTGGTTCTCCAGCCCCTTAATATGTATTTTGCTACATACACTGTTATAGAGTCTCGGTAGAAGATATAAAGGGTGGCGCTTTGCAAAGGTGGTCCGCGCAGGTAGCACTGGGATTTTATAAAGGCGTTGTGCAATTCGCTTGTCATAATCCGAGGAAGAACGAGCAACGCTATGCATAAAGGTCACTCCTCTCGCTATGAAAAGCTGTCTAACGCGCAAAACTTTGCTGTCTCTGTAAAGTTGGTCGGTAGAGTATCTAAATGGTTTGCTCAGCATAATCTTAAGCGCCGACCTTTGGGCTCTTTCTAGTGAACATGGTTATACACATAAATATTGTTAGAGTTGTTTAGTCTTATAGTGACTGTGAGTGAGTGAGTATTGTTCAATTTACGTAAGCAATGTACTGTATGTTAATATGTGGTTATGTGGTTGTGCGCAGTGAACCCGGGCGCCAACACGGTGCGGCGGCAGTCGGCGGAGTCGTCGGTGACGATCCCGTACGAGCGCACGTTCCGCGAGCAGGCGGCGCGGCCCGGCGACGCGGGCTCGGCCGCCGCCGCCGAGTTCGACTTCTGCGGCTGCGGCTGGCCGCACCACATGCTGCTGCCCAAGGGCACCGCCATGGGCTACCCCGTCGTGCTCTTCGTCATGGTCTCCAACTGGAACGACGACAGGGTACGTCGCGCACACGCCTAGCTGCTGCGACTCCACGCCGCAATCACTTACAAATAATGGGATAAAATTGTTTTATACATCATCCATATTTATGAAAATCAGTTGAAGCTGATACCAGAGATAGTATTCAAAAATTAAAAAAAAATTCAAAATTCTTTATTTCTTAAGCCTTATATTTAATTATACATACAAATTTTCTGAGATCCTCCCAGTAAGCTTCAGTAGAAGCCTGTAGAGGGGGTCTCGTTCTTGATTACAAATTTTATTATATTATTTTATTATTATAATTATTAGGCTACAGTAACCTATGGCAAAATTACAAAAAAGAAACAAAAAAAGTAAAGGTGAAAATAGCTGAATCTTAAAATTAACAAGTGCATGCGTGGCGTGCATGTGTGTGTGTGAAAGTGTGTGAGGATGTGCGTGTGTGTGAGGGTGTGTGTGCGTGTGTGAGTGAGTATGTGGTTAATTATTTATCTAGTTTTATTTAATATTAGATTCGATATTTAATTGCCTATAGCCTATGGTGTGCTTATAAATTGCTCTGTACCCGAATAGTCCAAAGTCAGTAACCATGTAGTTATTTTTGTTTTACATTTGGATATTTTAAGTTCGTGTATGTTTAATTCATCATTTAGCTTATTATAAATATAAGCTGATAAAATGTAGAATTGTCTTCTAGCAAACCTTGTTTTAGTTGTATATATAGAAGCGACCTTGCATTTTCTCCTTCCAATGTGTTTGTTAGGGTTATATGGCAATGTTTTATGTAATTTCAAAGTTGCATACAGTATGAATAATTTTCTAATGGATAAAATTTTAGTATTATCATAAAGATCTTTCGTGGGATATCTAAGAGTCTTGAAGAACATAACCTTCAGTAGACATCTTTGACCCCTTTCAACTTCAAGAAACTTGGTCTTTGTTGCTCCTCCCCATACGGTTATAGAATAAGTCATTATGGAGTATTGTATAATGAGTCTGCAAGTTTGAGTAACGGATAAACGTACATATATTATATTTGCCAGTTTTTAGGCAATGAATATAATGAGACTCAGGTTATAGTCTGATATCGTGTATTATGGACTCCATTATAATAACTGATTTATTTAACTAAAACTAAGGCTTATATACTAATATGGTACGTGCGTATTTCTAGCTTACTCAGCTCCCTTGAGATGATTATCTCAAGGAATGTTTAACCTGAATACGTGCACGTTCTCATAACCAGCACATTATATATACATATAAAGATATTTTTGGTATAAATATATACTAATCACCATAGTTAAAGTACAAATACTTGCATTCATCACACAAACAATTTAAAACTAGGCTACTAAGCGCTTACATATGGAGGTTCTCTATTTTCATTACTTACAGAACTTTGCCCTCGAGGTGACATCAAAATATTCTATCAATCAATACATAGTATAAAACAAAGTCGCTTTCGCTGTATGTCCGTATGTATGCTTAGATCTTTAAAACTACGCAACGGATTATGACGCGGTTTTTTTTAATAGATAGAGTGATTCTTAAGGAAGGTTTGTATGTATAATAAATGCATAATATAGTAGAGAAACACTGATAAATTTAAAGGTTTCTAATGTGATGTCGTAAATAAGCACGTTTTTTTGCGCTTATATTGCAAACGCTGGCTGAACCCTACGAGATAGACCAAAATAATGTACCTCAGTATTGTACAACTTACAAAAATCCACAAAAAAGTCCGCGGTGGTATATGTCTATCTCTTAGGGATAACCCACCATAACCATTTTTTCACTGCACCCGTGCGAAGCCGGGGCGGGTCGCTAGTTTTGTATAAAAAGTATTTAGTATTCATTGATGTTATGTGGCTGGTGTTATCGTGTCGTAGGTGCAACAAGACACGGTGGGGTCATGCAACGACGCGGCGTCGTACTGCGGCATCCGCGACCGGCGCTACCCGGACCGGCGGCCCATGGGCTTCCCGTTCGACCGGCCCGCCGGCGCCGCCGCGCTGCAGGACTTCCTCACGCCCAACATGGCCACGCGCGCCTGTACCATCCGCTTCACCGACGCTACCAGACTGCGAGGACAGCGCTAACGGTAACGCTGTCCTCGCACTCCCTCTCTCTCTCTCTCTCTCTCTCTGCGCGACTAGCATTATAGTCTTCACAATCGAAAAAAAATTGATTTGACATCTGTCAATTATTTATCTGTAACTATGACACTTTGACAGAATAAGGATGACACCTGTCACATTGGACTTGAATTGTGAAGACTTTAACGTCAAGATATTTACAAATCTTACAAATGTAACGGCTAAAGGTAATAAATACGGTTTTGGTTAATATATTGGTAAAACTAATATTGAATTGTACACACGACGCGATTGGTCCCCGATCGTGAACAAGTTAATTACATTAAATTGAAGTACCTAAACAGCAAAAACGCACACAAACTGAGAGGCAAATCCACTGCACTTAGCAAACGATATATTTATCGATAACTCGGTCGTTATACAGTATGCAGGCAATCTTCCAATGACAACTAATGAAAGTAGACTATTTTTATCTTGTTCCATACACTGCAAGCGAAAATTCACCGCATAATATATTTATCATTTAGAACATTCTAACCTAAATATAAATCATCACTAATTACCTAAAATAACAATATCAAAAATAATAACAGCATCTTACGAATATTTAAACACTGAAATGCTGTGAATGTTAAAATTAACGTTAACAAATATCATAATAGCGTCCTACGAATATTTGAACACTCAAATGTTCAAAATCTGACGTTACTCGAAAACTTCACACCGAACACACAACTTCACTTCAGCTATTATCATTAAATTTTATACATGTATTTGTAGGAATGGAATTTATTACGGAGATATCTTAAAATTTGGCTATCCTTGATTATTTCATAGCCGAGACACCATACCTTTTACACTAGTACTCTACACAAAATACAGGCATTTAACGTTATGACGTAATTTGAAAGCAAAAAAAAAAATGTTTTCATACAATTACATAAAATAAGCACAAATTCTGACTAAAAACATAGGACTTATTAAGGCGTTCATTTTTTACAACTAGCGGACCCGACAGACTTCGTCCTGTCAAAAAGATTTGTAAAGTGGCAGTATTTTGTAAAAAAAGAATTCCCCGCTTTTCTGTTGAAATTTTTCTTGAATTTTCTTTGCTATAAACCTCACGGAGACCTTTCCAACGAATGCAAAACCGTGGAAATCGGTTCGTGCGTTCTGGAGTTATAGCGTCAGGAAGGAAAACCCGACTTATTTTTATATAGTATATTGGTAAATTTTAATTGAAATCAAAAATGCATTATAAATTCTAAATGTGATACAAAAATGTATTATTATTTCCATAGCTTATAAATTACAAAAATGATAGCTTAGTCACCTGCTATAATTATTATGCTGAATTTGTTATTATATATTAATTTATAATCGTTTATTATCATATATATATATATATATATATATATATATATATATATATATATATATATATATATAATATATATATTTTTCGTAGCTAAAGATTGCACAAAAATCTCACACTGCGATAAGACCGCTTATTTTCCTATTTGCGCACGTACTGACTTAACCTGTATGATTTATCGTACAAAATACTTTATTTCTATCTATCTATTAAAGTACGATAAAATCTATTGTATTATGTTAATCTAAGCAACTAGTTCAAGTTAATATTATAGTTACCAGTTCTGAAAGACTTAGGACCGATTCTCCGACGCTAAAAGACTTAAGTTATAACTTCAACGAAAGTCATAATTCCTGCTACGACTTGCTACGAATCGACTACGACAGGGTCTCGGCTACAGAGCACTACAAAATTCTACAGACTTGCTACAGATATGAACCTAGTACAAAAGATGTATTGCCGCACTTCTATTATTAATATTATTAGTAAATCTTAGTTGCGACCAGACCTGGCTTTTGTTAACGGACTCCGAAATTTAGTTCATAATGCATGCTATTTCATAACTTAAATAATAATTGGGTCATTATTGTAAGACAATGTAATATGTACGTAGTATTGTAATTTATTATTCTCAAGACTGAATAAATTAAGCCTTTCATCAAACATTTTGTTTTATTCCCAATACCTCCGTCTGGTGAAACACCTTTCCAAACAGTAATCTGGACATTTGATAAATTATCCTCACACCTCTGAACTCAAATCATAAACTTGTATAAGTACATAATAAACATATCGCGAGATAGAGAGCTACTCTGGCGCATATCTATGACAAGCATTAAAAAATGTTACATGAACATATGTTCGTAAAAAAAATTGTTCGGTTTGGATACCGCACAACTTAACTCAGCATCAAAAGAAGCTCGCGTCGAATGGTGCAAAAATATGTTTTTTGGCGGAGGTGACTCTAAATCTGTTTATAACATCTACACAGGTGATGAATCTTGGATCTATGCGTACGATCCCGAAACTAAGCAACAACCTACAGTTTTTGGGTGTTTCAAAATGAGCCGAACCCTACGAAAGTGACTCGTGCAACAAGCACTTTAAAGCAAATGGTGGCCTGCTTTTTTGGTATTATGTGCATGTGGCTACAATACCACTGGATAACCGTAAAACGGTCAATTCGGAGTGGTACACGACCATCTTGTTTGCCGGAAGTATTTGAAAAAAATGCGTAAAAAGCAAGCGACGCAGAATCATTCTACACCACGACAATGCCAACTGTCACACATCACGCGAAACAAATACATTTTTGGAGGGTCAAAAATAGAATTTGAATGAGTCAATCCACCGTATAACCCAGACTTGGCACCTAATGATTTCTATTTATTCCTAAATGTAAAGAATAAATTACGTGGTTAACGATTTTCGACCCGTGAAGATGCCGTCGACGCGTTCAAACAGCACGTTTCAGAGATACCGCAAACAGAGTGGAAAAAATGCTATAAAAATTGGTTTCAACGTATGCAAAAGTGTATCGATCATCGCGGAGAATACTTTGAAAAACAATAAACCATATACGTTTGTTTAATTTTTAATAAATATAGGGCTGCTACTTATAGCCCTCGTACAGCGTATGCGACTAAATCCGCGTTACCTTCCGTCTTACAACATTTAGTAGATTTTACGTAAAAGTTATAAACATCCTTCCATACAAACTTTCGCCTTTATATTAGTAACAGTTAAAGCAACAAGTGTAAAAGCTTACATTGAGATATACATTATTAATCCAGTCAATGTAGGGTGCTCTCCGCCCTCTATCCCGAAAAGGATTGAGCGTATAGAAAAAGTCGAGACAAAAGTTGTGGCAATTTTTTATATCTTCAATTTCATAAATAGGTGTTGAAGTGATTAGAACCATAGCAACGGATATATATTGCAAAAAAAAACGATTTCCGTGATCTTTGACGTCGAATATCTTACGACGCAGACACGAGATAATATGAGACAACTTTTAAAACGCCAAAATAAAGCTGTATACGCGAGTTTCCGTGCTTATTATCTCAAAACCGAGGTTAACCCCTTTTTTCGTAAGTGACTGGACTATATGGCTTATTCTTAAAAAGCGATTTGACTGATTCACTTTATTGATCATATATTATTTCAGGTTTAACAATTTTCATAACTTCACCGTATTTAAATAACTCTTTCCAGATTTTTGTTATGATTCAATATTCAGTCCACTATCAACCTTCGATTCACTCTTTTGAGCCATAGGGAAATATGTCTGCCCTTGGTCGGGTAAGATCGACTAGATACCTAAATAGAAATTCACTGTCGACATACAGCATAATACTATTTTGAAGGTATATTTTTTGTTCTCTATGAGTCAGTGAATTTTAAAATTCATAGGAGGCGATCTATTTTAATCCAGCAAAGGATATTGGATACAACAAAGAATGTTTTGATCCTAATCGCTCAGCATGGCTCTAATTAAACATTTGGGACAGGGCACAATTCGGTCAAACCACCATTTACAGAAGTGTAGCACAGGATTCTCCACCCGGTCGCCGGAGGGCGCGAGGAAGTCGCGGCGCGGATACGGCGACCCGGGATGGACCACGCCCCTTCCGTGGCCGGGGGGCGTCGTCGGTGGAGAAGATCGGGGGAGATATTGTAGCCTCCCCGGAGGGCTCTCTTGTATCGGCAGGGGAGCGGAGGCTGGGGGTTCCCGGAAGTCGCTTGGTGTTACCGGGGGCTCCCTACATGCCTGAGGAAGGCCATCCCCGAGGTTAATAGTGGGTAGACCTCCCCCTTCTGGGGAGGGGGCCCCACATAACCGCCGGCTCGCCACAGCCGGGGTATGCAATTTAATGCATTTTCGTCAGAGGAACAAAAATAAAAAAAGGATTCTCCACCCTTAGACTGGAGTACCAGACCAAACTCTCACCATTGCTAAATTACTGTTTCTTAGGTTGCTCCATGGACATAGAGTTTTGCACCACCTCGCACAGGCTTTAGAAGACTGGCTCCTTAGGCACCTATGCGATGCCATTCATGCCGAAGTGCGATAGATGGAAGTTCATGTGACATTATTTAAAAGCTATAAATACCCTTCTGATTACGCAAGATGTCAATAGACTATAGATCTATATTGAACTTTTGGACAGGTGAATTTGTTTGCAATTGTTCATATGCATATATACATACAAGATTTTTTTTCTATAGTTTATATTTGTTTTGACGTCAAGTGCCTACCCATGTCTATGTTGAATCAAGATTTTGATTATATAGTACTAAGCATTCTGCCCGCGGCTTCACCCGCGTGGATTTCGAGATTGGGTCTATAGAGGGTTAAGGGTCATAGCTTTGTCCACGGCTATATCGCGCTTCCCGTGGGAACCTTGCTTAAGAATCGGTATCCATTGAACAAGACCGCATGAAAATCTGTGCAGTAGTTTTGAGCGAAGCCTTTATTGCGCATCCCGTGGGATCTGTTGATTTTTCCGGGATAAAAAGTAGCCAATATTTAATCCGGACTTTTATCTTTACGTCTGCAAAATTTCAAAGTAATCGGTTTTTTTTTTATAGTATAGGGCAGCAAACGAGCAAACGGAGCACCTGATGTTAAGCGATAACCGTGGCCCATGGACACCCGCAAAACCAGAGAAGTCACAGATGCGTTGCTGGCTTTTTAAAAGGAAATAAGGGGGGAAGGGGTGTTGGGCCTCCGGTACCCGGTAAAAAGACTTATCTTTACGTGTGCAAAATTTCAAAGCAATCGATTCAGTAGTTACGGCGTGAAAATGGAACAAACAAACAAACTTTCCGATTTACTTTCCGATTTATAAGTAAGGATTGACATGATCAACAGCTTCAAATATCCTAATATTCATACACCACAGGGATCCTGTTGGGAAGTACCACAATAAACACCAATGGTTTGTAAGAAAGTTTAATATTCATAGAAGTATTGAAAATATCTCCAGTGAACATATTAACAAAGACATTAAACAATAAATTTAGTTATACAACTAACATATATGACTTTTACGCTATACTAGGTAATAGTCTAGGGATAAACTAAAATTTATATATAATAAATACACTAGTAGAAAGTGAAGGTGATTAGAGTCAAATGGAACCCTTAAATACGAATGCTAACACAGAGATCGCCGAGCGTGGAGGCAGACTCCCAGCGTCTGTGACGCGCGGTCCCGCAGGCCCAGCGCTGGGCGCGCCGCGGGCCCACTGCTCACTGCTGGGCTGAGCCCGCGGGACCGCCGACAGGAATGTGCACGGGCATAGTCCATGCGTACGCGTCCACTGCTAATAACTAAAAATTTGGAACGAGTGCGAGAAGGCCCTAGCCGCTCTTAAACAGCAGGATAGCGACCTGGCCAAGGTAGAAGTAGATGAAGTGGCGCGTCTCGTGCGTAACATAAGATCCGAAGTTGCGCCCGACAATGCAGTGCCACGTTGGGTTGTATTTCTTGTCAAACTCCTTCTTGATGAACGCCGCTATGTCCTGGAAAATTAACAAGACAAAACTTTATACACAGGAAATGGGTACACAACAATTTTTTAAATTCTATATACGAGTATAATAAGAGTACTCTTTTAAGTGAGAAATATTGTAGAACCAACACCTGCACCTATTACTTTTGAAGATACATCGACATGTTTGCGACGCTGTCGCGGGTCGCTCAAAAACGCCCCATACTAAAAAAACTGCAATCGTGTCGTCATAACTAAGTAACCTCGCCTAATTTGTATGAGCGTATAAACAAATATCAAAATAACTTTGTTATTTGTATGTTTATATGTATACTTTCTATACAAATAAATGTTACATTTAACGTGAGAATGCTAGAAATGTGTTTGTTTCATTAGAATTACGTAAGTAATAATTGCAGTTTTCTTAGAAACCTAAAAACAATATAAATAAAAATTTTTACTGAAATTTCTATATTGACATACTTTCATGATATAAATTGCTCAAATCAGCTTATTATAGTATAAAAACGGCCATAATCAGTTGTAGTTGTCTAATGGATGAACCGAGACTTTGAAATTTACAATTTATTAATTTAAAAATAATAATAAAAAAATAATATAGCTTTATTGACTCCAAACTTATTAGAATAGAAAAAAAAGGCAAAGAAAAAAAGGAACAGTACTTAATTGTTAGTAATGTGTAGTTTTTCTTAGTCTATGTTAGTATTACATTAATATATTTAAAGTTTGGATCCCATCTGGGTGAAAGCCTCCTCCATTCTTTTCCATTTTGTTCTATCTGTTGCTGTGGTCGTCCAGCTTTTGCCCACTACTTTGACTATGTCGTCTACCCATTTTCCAAGAGGACCAGTCCATTTCGTAATTTGCACAGTCCATCTTTTGTCAGGGTACCGACAGATAAGTCCTGGCTATTGCCATTTAATTTTCAAGGCGTGCTTGAGAGCATCTGTCAAATTAGTTGTTGTATGTCTTTGTTTTTTATTTCTGTCAAATTAGTTGTTGTATGTCTTTGTTTTTTATTTTTTGTATCTTTTAATATTTAAAATGCTCCTCTCCATGGCACATTGTGTTGTAATCAGTCTGTCACTTTGTTGGTAAATACCCATGTTGGGCTAGCATATGTTAGGCAGGGTAAAATGCCTGTGTCCATTACAATTTTTTTGCCATTTATTAATTTACAACACCACATTTTATTAATAAAAATCATTTTACACACTATTATTGGGATTCAAATACTATACATACATTATCCAAAATTTAATATTTAATGGAATTTGGAATAATTAAGCTTTAAGATATATTATAACACTCAAAAGATGGTTCTAAACCAGACTAATTCTGTTAATATATGAAATGCAGTGATTACCTTTTCAATATTGAACTTCTCCAGAGCCTGCGTTGCACAATCTACAGCATCCTGCTGCATCTCCTCACTCATGTCAGCATTCTTGATCACCGCTTTGCGGTCGCACATTTTGTCAGATGTGTTGCTGTATATGAAAGATTGCCTATTAATTTCTACAACATGGGCACATGAACACCTAATAGCTTGATAATTGAAATCACACATTGTATGAAAGCAAAATTCTTAATTTTTTTTGGTACTAATTACTCTATACTGAAATATGTGTGACTAGTATTTTATTTATAGTACTCACATTATCAATTACTAGTAAGAAAATAAAATAATTGGTTTAATATTATATTAAGTCATACTCTTTGTAATCACTAAATGCAGCTTTCTAAGTATACATATAAAAGTATAAGCATATCTTATCTTGCTTTTGAAAATTATATTACTCATCAGCAACTCTTCATGTAACAGAAAATAGTAGTTTTCAAGTCAATGCATTTGTTTTAAAATTCATTGATAGAAAAATGGCTAATAATAGCATTACATGTAAAGGTCATAATTTGGACTAGACCCACTGATATGTAAGGTTTTAGCAAATACCTAATTATTAACCGACTGATCTCATGGCAATATAATATTACGCCTTACTCTACCTGAATACTTGAACACTCTTTGGACACTTTTTTGTGCGAATTTTAACGGAGGCGCTAGCAATAATTCCCGTCATCAAAAAACCAAATGAAAATAAGCCACGGGCGGACAAACTTCTGTAATCTGGATAAATTAAAATCCAATTCTGCAAATTATCGCTATGGGAACTGAATAGTTAAATCAATACGAGAATACAATGCAGATTTTTCCGAAAACACGAGGGAATAAGTTAGTACAAAATTTAATAACGCCCCGTAGCGTAAAGTAAACACTTGATCCCTATTTCACTACAGAATTATGATAATATGCGTAAATATATAAACCGATTTTATAAAAAGTTAATACTCACATTTATTCCAAATAAATAAGAAATTTTCACAAAAAGATTTTGATACCGGAGATTCCTATGTCTACTTTACTGCTGAGGCTTCCTTCACTGGCTTCTTTCAATTAATGGCTTGTACCTCGATGCGCTAGGGGGCGTTCCAAATTCAAAATATTATTTCAAAGCACTTTCAAAATACTTCTGCTTCCAAAAAGTAGCCAGCAATAATCATTTGTTAAAAAAGGTGTAAATATCCTTTTTGCTATTTAATAATTAAAATTTTAATTAGTTACACTAAATTGTTTGATTGTTTCGCGAGACGGCTGTTTAGTGTAAATATTAGTACATTCTTAATGTAAGGTAAACTGACTGCTAAGAACAAAAATAAATTGTAAAAAAGATTTTCTAAAATAATACAATACTATTAATAAAATAAAAGTATATATATAATGGCAGTAAGGTTCGTAGCTATATGCCTTTATTTTTTTTAAACATGCTTCCGTTTCCGTTTACGTGAAGCTTTGTCAAAATGTCAAAACAGTGCCTTGTGCTGCTAGAGTGAAATTAATTTACCCGATTAGGGGAAATATATTTTATCTGCGCAACATAATGGAAAGACACTTGGTTTTTATTTAATAAGAAGAACTTCAGAATATTAAGATGAATACGATAATGAGATCTAATGGCAAATGATTTTTTGGGTGTTATTTTATCTATGTGACAAGCAAGTAAATAAATATATGTACAAACCTTGTTGAATATCATTATGACCTATATTAATAAAGTTAATTTAACTCGGACTTGTTAATCCACGTTTTTTACACTGTCTTGCTTATGGTATTTATTGAAAGATTAAACGAGAGAACAGTAGATTAATTACTTATTAAATGTTTATTAATATTATGTCGGTACGGTTTTTAAAAAAAATATGACGTTCTTAAATGGTTAGATACATATATTTATGAATTAATATTAACTATATATATTTAAATTAAAGTAAATATTTAGATATCTGTATATATCCCATTATAGCGAAAGAGGTTTAGGGTGATATGAGTAATTATGAGGAGACTATATAGTATTTGGGCAACATTGGTGCCGCCGTAACGCAACAATCGTCAAGCCGGTTTGGCGTACCGAACAGATAGACGCCATATTTTTTTAGGGTTGAAGTAGAAGTACGCCGACAGTTGAAATTTAGCTACTTAATCAAAAATAACAATACTAGTTGAATTGTTGTTCATTATTTATATTGCGTGTTTAGCTAATATAGCTCACAAAATGTCTGGTGGCAGTGGTGGCAACAGAAACGAATGCAGGATATACGTCGGAAATCTACCCCCGGACATAAGGACAAAGGATATTCAAGACCTTTTTTATAAATTTGGCAAAGTAACTTTTGTCGACTTGAAAAACAGAAAAGGACCACCATTCGCGTTTGTGGAATTTGAAGACCCTAGGTAAAATTGTGTTAATAACTTTCACATAATTAGTCCGTATCAGTACAATTTTAAAATATATAGATTGTGGGATCATCACAATTTTATGCAGTTTGGTAGAATATTTATTTACTATACCGCTTACATTAATGTTAAAAACTATGCATTTTTTGTGTTATTTTAATAATGTCCTATTTATTATTGTGATCGTTCACGTGGATAAGTGGTATTTTACTCCCAAACGATCGGATTCGATTACGAAATGTAACGAATCTAGTTGCTATCGTCTTACAGCACAAGTAAATACCTACGTCGTACAATGATAACGTAGCCAGATAACCTATTTGGTTGCATACTTGTCTAGTATTGACTTGTATAGCGCTTTAACAGATTAGCCATACCATCCTATAGGCTAGTAGTGTTAGTAGTAGTGTTAAGAACAAACTTTTGAATATTAATTTATGATACCTTTTCCACAGAAATACAGTATTTTGAAGCACTTATGTTGTCATTACAAGTAGTTAAATGTTATCACATTTACTATATAGGATAGTACAGTAAACATATCTTTTATTTAATTTTTTGTACTACACAATCATTGTTGCGACAACCTCTATAGTCGAGTGGATAGTACACCAGTTTCAAGGTGTTGCCATCTCTGAGGTCCCGGGTTCGAATCTTGGTGGGGCAGATGTTTGTGTGATGAATGCGAGCATTTGTACCTTAATCATGGTTGTTGATATATATTTCTATGAAATATATTTATATATGTATAATATATGTATATCTATCCGTTACCCTAGTTTCTATAGCACAAGCCTTATAGAGCTTAGTTTGGGCTAGGCTAATTGGTGTAAGTGTAACAAATATTAAAAAAAATATAATTTAAAGAAAAAATTGTTTATTATTGTAAATTTATTCCAGTATTTTTATCATTCAAGACATCATTAACCTGTTATACCTTTTTTTCATTTGAGTATTTTACACAGAGGAGTTTGTACATCACATAGTGTGAAGAGTGTTATTTTATTCCTAACATAATCCTATACTGTAGTAATACAAAGAACAATTACTATTACAAAAAAATGGAAATTACTGTTATAAATCTGTCTCTGTTTGTTGATTGGCAGGGATGCAGATGACGCGGTGCGCGCCCGCGACGGGTATGATTACGACGGGTACCGCTTGCGTGTGGAGTTCCCGCGGGGCGGCGGCGGCGGCGGGCGCGGGGCGCGCACCGCCGTGGAGCGCTTCGCCCGGGGCGGCGCCCGCGGCCCGCCCGCGCGCCGCTCCGAGTACCGCGTGCTGGTGTCCGGCCTGCCGCCCTCCGGCTCCTGGCAGGTAGCCGCTGCCGCCTTCCTCTTGGCTGCTACTACTACTGCTATGTCGCATTTTTAATCCATCGTAATACATACATACATATATGTCACGCCTTGTTCCCAATGCGGTAGGCAGAGAGCACCTCTCTCCACTTGCTCCTGATGATCCTGGCACACTTTTCTTGCTTCCTCCACTTTCATAAGTGTCTTCATGCATGCTCGTCGGTTGCAAGTACTCTTGACTTTCCTTTTTTTAGGACATCTTCGATTTGATCGAGATATCCGCCTAGGTCGACCTGCACCGATTCATCCTATCATTCTTATCTTGTGTATCTCTTTCGTTAATCTTCAGTCATTCTTTCAACATGGCCAAACCATCTAAGAATCCCTTTCTCTATCTTTGTCACTACATCTTCAACTACGCCGCATCACTCCCTTATCACAATGTTCCTGACTTTGTCCTTCAGATTCACTCCAATTATACTTCTCAAGCTTCTCATCTCCACAGCATTAATCCTACTTTCATGTTTCTTCTGCCACACCCTACATTCACTACCATACATCAATGTGGGGATCAACACGCCTCCATGCACAGCCAGTCATGCTCTTTGTGATACGTTCTGGCTATTCATGAAGTTATCAAGTGCCCCATTTCCGTGATTTCCTTTCAAAACTCTTCTTTCAATATCACCATCACACTCGCATCATAATATGCACATAATACAAGCTAGAATATGTGAAGATTGTTGTGATTTACTTATTAATATATTAAACTTGATCTAATAGAATCAAATGTGTTTAACAAAAGTATGGTTTTATTCCAGGACCTGAAAGACCACATGCGTGAAGCCGGCGATGTTTGCTTTGCTGATACATTCAAAGACGGATCGGGCGTCGTAGAGTTTCTGCGGCTCGAGGACATGAAGTATGCTATCAAAAAGTTGGACGATTCACGCTTCAGAAGCCATGAGGTAAGATGTTGGTTTTTTGGTATCATCAATTATGTTTTCATGATAATAAATATATCACAAATTGTAGTCTATTCAGTCGTAAAATATTCTAAATAGAATTGATTATATACAATCCTTACACCATTGAATCCAGCTGTGTTGAGAACAATGTTAATGCAACATACAATAAATAAAAAAAAGGATTTTGTCAATAAATGACTGTAATGGCCAATAATGTATAAAGATATTTTGATTTTTGAAACATACATTTTACATGTATTCATACATATTCTTCATTGTTTAATGTGTAATTTTGTAATCTCAATGTGTTGTTGGTTGCAGGGTGAGGTGTCATACATCCGTGTGAAGGAGGACTACGGCGGTGGCGGCGGTGATCGCTACAGCGGCGATCGCGACAGGTCCTTATTTATCTTTATTAATATTACAAACCTGAAAAGTTTGTTAAAACATGCTAGTTAGTTAGTTTATCTGGACTTTTATCCCCACTTAGCCTGACAATTGGGCCATTGTGCATTTTGTACTGTTGACTAAAACCTCCTTGCATCTGGGCTCCGATCCGTCACTCCTATTGTGATTTTAGATGCTGTTCTGCAGTTTTTATTCACAGTCGATCCTTGATCTGAACCTGGAGAACAGGCAGCAAAGGCCCTGGTCCACACACTCTTGTTTGAGCCTATCTTGGCCTGTTCTGCTGAATCATTGCCAAGTGAATTGAGTCATTTTATCCATTGCAAGGTTACTCTCAAGTGCTAATCTCGGGAAATAATGAGGTGCATTCCAAGGATCAGAGCGACCAAGTGATTCACACTCTTTGGCAATTGTAACACCTATAGGCTAGAACGTGCCGTGAAGATGCCGTCGACGCGTTCAAACAGCGCGTTTCAGAGAGATACCGCAATGAGAGTGGAAAAAATTGGTTTCAACGTATGCAAAAGTGTATTGATCATCGTGGAGAATACTTTGAAAAACAATAAACCCATATTTACCCATATACATTTGTTTATTTTTTCTATTCCGGATACATAAGTAGCAGCCCTCGTAGCTCATTAATCGAGAAAGGCTTTAGGCGACATAACATCACACTGCGACTAATAGGAGCGAAGAAATAATGGAAAATGTGGAAAAAACGGGGAAAATTATTCATCTTTGAGGGCTACCGTTGCGTGCGCTGCGAAAACGGTTCTAGATACCAAAAAAATATGTATGAAAGAATTATTCCTCTTAAAATGATCTACAAAAAATGTCCGCGACAGTATATGTCTATATTTTAATGTCTAGAATCGTTTTTATGGTGATCAAATTTGCATATGTCGCTACTACTCAAATAACTATTCCACGCGGACGAAGTCGCTGGCACAGCTAGTGAAATATAAGAGAGTACAAAGCTGTAAATAGAGTTAAATTAGTTCATATATTTCAAGATACATAACTAAAAAGCAATAATTGTAGTTACCCCTGCAAATATGCGATGTGTTTCGTGGAATAAAGAAGTAACCGCGTTTTTTTAGATTATCTCGAAGTACATCAATCTGTTTCTACATTAAATAACACGTGTAGTTGAAGGCACTGTGACCTGCGATTGTCTCTTTGAAACTTTTTTCTAGACCTCGTAATAAAAATATAGGGCAGTTTTTTTAAGCCCCTGAAAAGTAGGTGAAAATCACTTGCTTCCTTTTTCCAGGAATGGTGCGATAGGATAAATAAAATATAATCCATGGCTGGTTTCTTTACGTATAAGTTTACTTTGTATAAAAAAATCCTTTTGGGTTGTTGCAGGTCTCGGTCGTACTCTCCGCGAAGACGCGGGTCGCCGACGTACTCTCCCGTGCGCCGCTCGTACTCGCGCTCACGCTCTCGCTCCCGCTCGCACTACTGACGGGTTCGTATGGCTGTCCTTGTCTTGGCTTGGACCTACTCGACTTTATAGTAAACATACACCGCAGTCCAAATTGAACAAACACTACCTTCATTACAATTTGTACAAGCAATGGCCCGAACTGAATGTGTTGATTTATGGATTGCTGTCAATGTGATGGTTTGTGAATGGAATATTAAGAGAGACTGTTTCACACACAATTTTGGATAAACATGGAAGACCATACGCATTTCTTTTGTTAGACCACTTACACAAGATATTGAGAAGCATTTTAACTTGTTTGGTACTAAAAATAATATTTGTTGTCTCATCTCGCTGTTGTGAAAGATTTAATGAAATGCCGTATAAAAATCTAATGAACCTTGGGTTTCTAGAGTTTGATGTTAGAAATTGATATACTAGATAGATAGCTGAGATTTGGTTATTCAATGTGATAGTATGAGGCAGTTGTCCCATCGGTGACGATGAATGACAAGCGTGAAGCTAATTAGAATTGGGTTAGTGAGCATTGGGAAGCGAGTACATAGTTCCGATAGTTATATCGCTGGGCTATTAACGAGTGTGTGAGCGATGGGCGATTGATTGTTTGATATCTATAAGAAATAACAATAAGTGTACTTTCAAATCTGCACTGTAGAGAAATGACCTCTAATTGGTGTCGGCGTGAGTACTAAATGCCATGCAATCATCGCTGACCCAGTATTATCATAGATATCACTTTTGCTTACATGAAATATATCTATTGTATGCTTCTTGAGCAAGTAAATAGCCAAAAGTTAATCGCTTCCTCGCCAACGATGGGACAACTGCCTTGAACTGGACCAATATCTGTCTAATGTCAGAGCTTTAATGACAAAAGACTGTCGAAATAGAAAAAAAAATCTCATGCTATAAATGGAATTTGCAGTACTCAACTAATATAAAATTTAATTTAGCAAAAGACATGATGACGAACCACAAAGAATTATCTCTTAAAATCTATTTTGTGTAAATGTTGTCATGTAAGCACTTGCGTATATCAGATGCATTCCAAAATCATAGAGAACTTGAAATTTGTAGATTATGGTGCTAATGGAGTATTTACACATAGTATAGCAATATATTTTAAACTACGGATATTAAATATTTCTTATACTCACGCCAACTAGCCTACCCTAAAGTAAGAACTATAACATAGACTTTGGATCTAAGGTAGTGGATAGAGAAGACATATATATGTATATGATATATGTATTAACAGCCATAAGTCGTAATTGCTCGATTTCTGGGGGCCGTTTCTATTCTATTTGTCGTCGGTTTGTGTGAGTGAGCGAACATGTAGTACACGTTTGGTTACACAAATATTTGTACACTGTAACAACTCCTGCATAGACTGCTAGTCCCTGTTGAGATCGGTCGTCGCAACCAAGGATCGGACAGGAGGGACTACATGCGTAGAGTTTTGTTACACAGTTGATAACATTGAGAATATGCATAAAATTAAAAATCTTATATGTAGCACTTCACTGCAATACAAACCTAACCGAAGGCCAATTGACTATGTAAATATAATAACAATTACAAAAAAAAATATGACAGTTGCATCACGATATGTACGTTTTTTTTTTCATTTATTGTTTATTTAGATAAAAATTCATCATGTGTTAGTTGGAAAAAGCTTATGTGCTGGTAAAAATTTAAAACAAATTCTATTAAATCAATTCAAATTTTATTAACTTTACATATATATAAATCAAATTCAACTAAATTGTAATAAGACAAGTTAAAATAAATACACATCACTAAGTATATTATTATTTATATTTATCAAATTAAATTACAATAAAATAAGTTGAAATAAATAACAATCTAATCATTAAGTATATTTATATTGGTATTCATGGAATGACTGATGATTAATGTCACAATTTTTCATGTAATATAATATTTATTAGAATATAGTATACGTTTTGTAAATATTAAATTTTATTAAAAATTATATATATTCATTTAGACTAGGCATAAATATATGTTAATTTTACCAAAAGCCTGCTCCAAACATAAATATTTCTTTTAGAAATTATTTTGTACGTTTCGACAACATCCTATAGGATTACTGGGTAGTATTAGGGAGTTTTAAGAATTTTAAATTTAAAAGCATATTGTGTGTCTGACCAAACATATGATGCAACTGACAAAATGGAGGATGTTGATAGTGTCGCCGTGGCTATTTTTGATATATATATGAGATATTATTCTCATTTTTTAGTGATAAATATTTTGATATCATTATATGTTGATGTAAGCTATTAAATAAAAAGAAATATGCATATTCTCTATTTGTTTTACAATAACAAGTAAAGTAATTGACCTAACCTACGCAGTGGCAGTAACTGGATGTCTAAGGTTTGAGTGGTTTATCATAACAATTAAAGTTAAATTAATACTTAATAACGTTGTAATTCCGGAATATTCAATAAACGTGTTTTCGGGTACGATTTTTCAATCATCGAAACAATTATTTGTTATCTGTGAATGGCGGTTTGACAGCTGTCATAATGTTCCACTGGTAAAAGTTATTTGACGATTGAAAAATTCACTTTTAGTCAATCTATTTTGTCAGTCTAGACAAATTATATTAAAACTAAATCTTTTGAACGTTTTATGAATAATGATTGTATGTTGCAGTGTTCGAGTATATTTACTTTTTATAGTTTGATGCTTTTTTTATCTACTACTAAGGCTAAATCCTAAATATGAATACAAATTATTGTTCAACATTAATTCATATTTGGGTATCCCTTTTCATTAAATTTAGTTCATAGATTCAACATTATAATGCTTGATATTATCAATTTTTTTCCAATTAATTTTTAATAATCCTACAATTAACATATATTCTTTTTAACTTACTAAGACTCACCATTCCAATAAAAAAGAGCTTTTGATGTGTTTAAAACCCAACTCAACAGCAGCATTCTTTTCTTGCTGGTAGAGGTGAATAGTTGTGTGTTTAACACGTGAGCAATCGTTTAAGCATATGTGCCTTTAAATCACTCACTGTGCTCGGTACTCAATTTTGGACTATTTCGCTAGTTCGTCATTTAAAATGCGAATTCAAAAAATAACTGCTCACTCGTTGAACGTTGTTTGATGGAAAGTGACTTCATGAATCATCCATATTGAAGTCATTTTCCAAATTGACGACTCTGAATCTATTTAATACAGGGAAAAAATTGCCCTTGCTGAGTTTCTTGCCGGTTCTTCTCAGTGCAAGGTCTCCCGCCGTAGATTTGCGAACCGATGGCGTAGCATTTCGACTTTCACAAGTGCTTGTAACCTAGACTGAATAAATGATTTTCAATTTGAATTTTGAACAAATAATTAATTTTTTATTTTGATGTAGTTATTAATATTTTGCTTTCTGTTGGCTACAATTCATCCCGTGCCTTCTGACGCAAGCTTAAGGTCGGCAGAGTGGTAAGTGGAGAGGCAGCGATAGTAAATGTTGTGTGTTAATCGACAGGATCGAGGAGCCGCCGAGCGAAGCAGCTGCAGCGCGACCACGCCCTTGTCGCATATCCCTCACTCCCCCTCCTCCCCCCACATAACCACACCACCACACAAATCGTCTAGACACTACAAATTATTCCGTTAAACGTGTTGTTAGTGATACCACATAACTAGGTTATTACTGAGATTAAGCAATGTTTAAAAAAATTAATTCAATAAAATCAAAAAGACATACACCGTTTATGTATAATCTAGAAATTTGAGGCTATCTTTACGTTACCTACATTATTAACTTCAACGCAATATAATAATAGTCTACTATTACTGAAGTTATGTATTTTTGGACCACAATTTTGTTTTTTTTTTTTTTAGACTCGAAATAACAAACTTTGCAATAATAGTTTGTGTATCTATATTTGAATACTTGAAAATAACTGATGCTATAATCTAATTAATATGACTTGGCTGTCGCAGATCAGAGACGGACAAATTTCAGCGAGCTCATTGCATTACATATTTAGAACGACGATGTATGAGGTTGATTTATATTATGACAATCGTTTTGATTACGCTGGTCTGCTATGCGCATAGGTTAGGCCAGGAATAACTTGAAAACGTAAATATATATAATGAAAAAAGAGTGTATAGCATATTAAACCAAAATTGGAACTATAAATTAAGAGATAGCTAGCGATATTGTTTTAAATGCCTAGGCGTTTTAAGTAGGTAAATTTGTGTTATGTGCCGAAATGTTTGAATATTTTGTTATGTGCATCTATCTGTTCAATATTTCAAAGTGTATAACGTGGTGGTGTAGCTATGTATCTCACGTGGATTTGCGACAAGATTTCTGTTAATACTAGTTTTTTTTTTTTGAGTATTCCGAAACGTGGAGTTCGATTTGGACGCGAAAATATATTATTTTTTAATCGCTTGTGTAAAATATTTTGACCGGTTTGTGCACTGGACGTTTCAATGTCTGCGACTGCACCAAACCGCTCTCCATCTTCGGCTATTGTATCGTGTAAATGTAATTTGAAATTAGTGTGACTGATATTTTAAACGTATTCTCTTTTGTTTCATCCTCTGTGGATCTTAACGGATGGAGCCGTAGGCCGGTAGGACTCGCACCACGCTAGGATTTCTGGATCGTACCGAAGGATCTCGCCGATGGATGTAAATGGAACTTTTTGTTAGTCTTGGATCAATTGGAGCCTCGTTTGGATAAAGGAGAGGACACACGCAATCAGGACGGATTCTTGGGTATGATTTTGAAATTATTGCCGTTCGTTCCCCTATTCGAGACTGGATCCATGTATTCGATGACGATTACTTATGCGAATAATTCTGTATTTGGAATTAGTGAAATCTTATTAATCTGTGTTAGTGCTAACTTAATAATTATTTAATTATCTGTAGTTTAAAATCGTATCGAATCATTTTGACAAGGAATAACCGAATAAATTAATTCAATATAATGAAATCAAGTATTATTTGGTTAAAAAATAATAAAATATAACTCATATGCAACACAGAAAGGAATGTTGTAATCACATTTACAATTAACTGTGGATGCTATGGAATTGTTTACACGAATCCATGGGGAACGATGGATCCATGCAATACCAGAGTATTTCGAGTCGTCCCGACTCGTATCACTTCTAGAGGTCTCTGCGTCGGTGGTAGTATAATAAGTGTGCCGACTTAATAATAGCGCACGCTTTTATAACTTGGAGGAATAAATAATTATGCTCACTTCGCAGTTGTAGTAAAGACGGATATCAAAATTTTAGAATAACGCTTGTTAGTTACATCCTCTACGTTAATATTTTATTTCAAATTGTAGCAAAAGTCTGTGTTTTGTCTAAATTTTAAGGTGGACTTTTTATTTGTACATGTTTTAATTACAAAGTTGCACCGACATAGATTTTTTACCTTAATATTTGCATGTTACAAAAGGATGAACTACAAATTTTTATTACACTTACATACACAGCTTACATATAGTGGGTAGTACTAATCTTAACTGTGCTGTTTTCAGTAAATTCGATTCATGAATCATTTTCATACAGTATTTGCTCCTCCAAGTTTGTGAGCCTACCGTTCGACTGTTCAGCGTTGGCGAGTGGACAAAATATTGACTCGTAATTAGTTTATTACATGTTTCAATTTTAATTTTTCAACTGGATAATTATGAATGGACAGGACATTTTTATGCTCGATGGGATTCGAGGTCGATCACAAATGTATCATATTGAATATTAAGCTATAATTAGGTGTCGTTAGTCGATGTTATATCATAGTTCTACGTGTGGCAATGTAATTTAGGTAATGGATTTGCATTCCAAAGACCAAGACAGTTGATGGACTCAATAAAACTCGATAATGAAAATGTTTGTTTTATTTCGTAAAATACGTTAAACCACAGTGACAACTAACGGTGAAGTCTGTTTTTTTATCTTCAGCATAACAAGTGACGTACAGTTTGTCAAAATAGAGTAGAAATAAATAGCGGCGCCACTGTTATTTAATGTAGCAACCCCAAAGTAGTAGACATCGCTTATAATCATGAAAGATCACCTCTTTGGTAGAGCTTCCGATTGTTTTATTCATATTTAATATATTCTGTCGTATTTTAAACAAATAAAAATTTAATTACTTTTTTTACATAAATTACAGATTAGTAATACAGTTTGACGAATGTTGCCAACATACAAAAAAGTTGTTCCGTTTCTACACTTTTTTGACAAGCTGTACAATTGTCAACATTACGGTCCAACATTAGCTATCAGTGCTACTCGGGTTCTTAATAAACATACCTGGAGACAGTGCACAATTTATTTGAACTGGAAGCTTTAATCGATGACGTAACGTCACCCGGGACAGCCTATTTTGGATCACTCCTCTTACTTTCATTCCGATTGGCGATTACATCGATCTCAGCAGTCTAATAATCACCGCGGCTGAATTAAAACAATAATTAATTCGTAATAGGTATACAAAGCTGCGAGCATTTTTAAGTTGAAATCGCCTCTATTCCCTATATTATAAAATCTGTTTAAACTTTTTTGCTGTTTTTTGTTTTTGGTTAGACCCCCTACTTATATTAAATGTCTATATCCTACTACTTTGAAAATTTTATAAACATATATAGTATAAATCATAAAACTAAATTATACATATTTTTTTCTTCGTAAGTACATTTATGAATAATGTAATGTTTTTTTACAAGCATTTATATTAGCTTCACTTGTAAGAAAATCTTAGAATCTTAATTTGACCCAGTTCCCGGTCTTCGATTGAGCTGAAATTTTGCATGCACGTATACTAAGTCGGATGACAATGCATAATTGTGTGTGACGTCATTCTAAATCCAACATGGCGGCATTACGAAAATGGTGGATCAATTATTTTTAATGCACCCCTACAATATGGATATCAAATGAAAGGGCTTGCAAAGGACACCTCGATAAATAATGTGACATCACTCTTAATTCAATATGGCGGACTTTCCTAAGATGGCGGCCCAATTATTTTTAATGCACCCCTACAATATGGATATCAAATGAAAGGGCTTGCAAAGGACACCTCGATAAATAATGTGACATCACTCTTAATTCAATATGGCGGACTTTCCTAAGATGGCGGCCCAATTATTTATAATGCACCACTACAATATGGGTATCAAATGAAAAAGTTTGCTAAGCTTGGTTTTTTAGTCAGAATATAAATTAAAAGTAAAAACATTGTTTTTAATACCAGCTTTTATTAAATGCGCTAAAAACAAAATAAATTTTTACATATAAGTTTGTCGCGAGATTTACTTATAGAATACTTTTAACGACAAGCTTTTATATGTAAAAGTTAATTTTGTTCTTTTTAGCGCATTTTTATATTAGAAGATAGTATATGTAAGTAAATAGGTACTATCAGTGTATGTAGAGATCCATTATCGTAGAACCCGGATTTTTATTTCAGGACCCCCTTTTTTTTCGTTCACGGGGTCTACCCTTGCAGGTTGTCATAGACCCTTAGGGAATCACTGGTTTAGAGTGACGTGCTGCGAACTGTTGCAAGAAATAAAAGTCACATTTTCATTAAAAAAAAAAACAATGTTCTATTAAGATAAAATATGTACAAATTATAACTTAGAATTGTAGAAGAAAACGTGCCGCTCTTTTTAGGACGTGCGGCGTTAATGTGAGACTGTACGTCAACTCTAGTGAAGAGGTAACGCAATTTGTCAAAAGAGCGTTTGTAACAAGTGAGTTACTGAGGCTCGAGTCTCCGTGAGCTCCGGTTTGTTCGATCATATCTTGAAGCCGGAATGTATGGCGCAGGTTCCGAAAGTGAGGTTCTCGTACGTCACTTGCCTGAAGCCAGCGTTTTCTATCATGCCCTTCAGTTTCTCCTAAAAAGCCAAATGTTTTTTTAACAATATTAAAGAGTGCATTTTTTCATTTCATTCATTTTGGAGTTATAAAAAAATATGTTTCTTATAATAATAACTTTATTTCCAGAAAAGAACATATTACAAAAATTTCGGCATTATTAAAAAAAAATCCCACACCAAGGGATTTTTGTATTCTGGTTACGTAATATGTTAATTAACAATTTTAAGAAGCCTACTTGGAATAGACATATTACACTATCCACAAGTAGAAATTCAAGTAACTAACTGAAATAATACTAACAAAATATACACACACGATAATACAGACACCAATTGACGCACCTACATACAAAATACAAATTAGCGAAGAGAAGATATATATAAGATTATATTTCGCATTCCGCAAACTGAGCTGGCACAATTTATACATAGTATTAATTTTGTTGTAAATAAAAGGTTTCCTAAATAAAGCAAAACGCGCCCAGGAGGTCTAAAAGTACGCTTTTTCAAAATACATTGGTATTAATTTAGATTTAGACATTCTTTATGGGCTTGGATGGTGATAGCAAATATGTACAGTCTACGAACACTAAGCACTTGTGACTCCTGATATAAGCTGATAGTCGGAAATAGTATTGGCTTACGCAGCATTGTTTTCAATATCGTTCGTTGGGATCGTTGTTTTATATTACACATGTTCGGTGCTACGCAAACGAACAATTCAGCACTTTATGTTTACGCCGTTTTGTTGCTTGATAACATAGTACGAAAATCGCTACCATTGTGATCGCGCGTGCTCAATAACCATTAAACCAAGAATATAGTTAACAAGTGCGTTCTTACTTAATGAAATATAATTACGCCTCTTTTTACATGGTCCTTCGAGTAATAAGGACCTCGCGACGCGAATTTCTGTAAAAATCAGTGTCGTTGTACGAAGACCTTAAAACCAGTAACATAGTGACCACTTTTGTTTACCACTAAGGATTTCAGTGAGGAATTTGTGAGAAGATACCAAGGTCAGATCAATCCATTTACCTTATTTTTTGTGTTTTACCTACCACGGGGAACCTTTTTAAAAATCAAACCGAAAGGAGATGTCCTCTTATTACAAGGAGGTTGGTTTTTTGTGATCAGCGTTAACTAACAAACACCAAACTACATTAAATTGAAAGCCGAAAAAATATGAAGTATGAAACAAATAAAAGAAATATTTTTACCACCCCCAATTATTTTTAAATAAATAAAACATGTTTTTAAGAAATATTTCAATATGGCAACACCTTAATGATGTTTTTATTATCTGTGACTACCGGTATCTTACTCTATGTTTGATATTTTCCGTTGAGTTATGACATTGACAGCAGGTGCCTGACTTGTCAGTTGATTTTTTATTAATATTTTTTCTGGCTCTAGATAACATACATTAAGTAACATAGCAGTCCCTATATTTTGTTAGTTAAAAACTTCTCAAAATTAGGAATATTCGGTTCATTAAAGCAATTATGTATGTATTTAGGTTTTTAAAAGGCTTGTTGATAATTTTTTTAAGCAATGTGTAATTATTGTATTAAAGATATTTCATTTTTTATTATACTAGAATACGAATTATTAAAAATCGGGGGTCTTGAAAATAACATGACTTACGGCGATTACTTTCTTTTAGAGCCTTCTATCCAAATATATCAAATTTACCCGAGTTAGTTACTATAAACCAATATGGGACATCTCCTTTACGATACTTTGCAAAAACTTTTGACTAACATTAAAAACAAATTAAATTAGTCTACTAACCCAAAGTAAACTGTGTAAAGCTTGTGTTACTAGAGTAACAGACAGTTATGTTAGAAATATATATTAACAACCATGAATGAGGTATAAATGGCTGTATACATCACATAAAAATTGCCCCCACCCGGGACCTCAGTAATGGCGACCTTGAAACTGGTGTACAAACCAAATTCTAATCTAACATATGGTTGATTGATTTCTATAAGGCTATTTCATCTGTCCTCGTATACCTGGTTCGGAAACTGGCGGATGCTCTCTACGAGGTACTGGTAGGGCCGCCACTGGCCCGCCAGTAGCTGGCCCAGCACTGGGATCACTTGAAACGAGTACTGGTCATACACCCTAAATAATATAAATGATTGTCAGTTATTACAACCTGTGTATTCTAAAAATAGTACAAACAATCTGTAGGTTGAGTGATGAAAAAATTACCTAACGGCTGATTCTTGTTTTTTTTTTTTTGTTACCAAATAACGTCACTAAGCTACCTTGGCGATGGGCATGTTCAACCCGTTGCGGTTTTCTGAAAAACTCAAAAAAACGTCAAAAAAAATTGAAATGCATTTTCTCGATTTCTATGCATTTGAGAAACTTTTTTTAGACAAAAATTGTAGAGGGCTTTGAGTACTACAACACCCTTTCATACCGCCTTCAGCGAACAACCCCAATCCATATCGGCAGAGGATACGCAGACCGCGTCATGTCCTGAGCGACCCCTCCAACCAATTAACGCAGGACCTTCTAGACCTGCTCAGCCACGAGTAGGTTCCCAGCCAACACAGGCCGGTCCCACTTTGGAGAACCGCGCCTCTTCTAGCGCTTATGCCCTCCCCATGGGGCAGCGCTACCTCTCCTGAGGTGCGGCTCCCTTCAATATAAGCCAGTAGGGTCACTAGGACCAAAGGCTTAGGCTGAGTTTAGTCGGTAGGTCTGGTGGGTCGAGCCGCCTCGACAGTACCAGGAGTCCGACATAATCAACGCATCCCTGCTTGCCTGTTGCGTTGGTATCCATGACGGATTCTCAGCCTCCTCTCCTGAGGAAAAAAAAAGTCGTACACTTTCTCACAACTTTTCTTCGTCTTCGTCTTTCTTCGACTTCGTCACAACTTTTATATAAGTAAACAATTTTTTTCTATTACTTACCGTTTTCAAGTTATAGGTTGCGCAGCTATGACAAATCCATAGTACTGCGGTTTTGCGCAGTATATATAAGTACCGAAAAAATTACCGATAGTAGCACTGTCTTGTATACGTAGCGCTGTATTACTATTACAGAGCTTAGTGATGTCATTTGGCAACAAAAAAAACAAGAATCAGCCGTTAGGTAATTTTTCACTGAAACGACCTTTTTTCGACAGATTGACTGTACTAAAAGGTTTGTTATGTTAACGGGGTTGTGGCGGATATGATAAGAAATTATTATCCCTGCTGAGCTGATTAGCTTATTATCCCTGCTGCCCTGCTTATTATCTTAAGACTAAGTCATACCATTGCAATGTTTCGTTGGGTATGTGGCTGAATTCTAGGCACATGAAGCGTCCACCAGGGGTGAGCACACGGTACGCTTCCTCTAACACCTGGAATGATGAGTGTTATTTACAGAGGTCTGAATCAGCTAGAGTTATTTATGTACTTACACTGAGTTCATATAGCGAAAGACTAAAATGGATATGCCTCAAATACCGACATCAATTTTAAAGAGCAGAAAATAATCCCGTGTTTTTTTAAATAATAAGTTATTTACTTTTACACAATTTAAACTACTGCACGAGCAACGTGGCCAAACTTACATCGGATGTACGAAGTTGCGAAATTCCAATACTACTAATACGAGAAAATTAGCATCATATAACACAAACGTAACACAGCTGTTTTGTGTTACCGTAGCATATTAATTTATAAGTAATCGTAAAAAAACAATTAGAAAACTTCAAACATAATTTTGTTAGGGAAATCAACTTGGACACGAAACTGTCTGTTTCTACCGCATTCAAACTATCCATCAGCAATTAATCGGTTTACTCATTCACACAGCTCATTCGCTTACCTCGGTTCGTCGAATAAATCTCAATAATTTGTATTGTGAATTAATGCAAACTAATTAAAATTGTATTTTAATTATCTTTGTTTCACTTGTCTATCTTTGAGGTTTTTATTATTATTGACGTGAAACGTCTTTAAAATCGCGCCGAAACATACGGGTACCAGGAGGCCTATTTTTGAATTACGAATGCGACTTCGAAATCACCGATGTGACTAATAATCACCGATTTTCAATAATTCGTATTTTTTAATATCACTGATGTGACTACCTTAGTCACGGATGTGATTTCATTACGAGTGCCCTCGCCCACTCGTAATCAAGTCATACTTATGGAAATGTTATCAGTATTTTGTTTCGAGAACATATTGACAAGAGTCTGAAGTTGATGTGTTGATTTTTCAGTCTATATATATATATATATATGAATGTAGCATATATATATATATATATAACTATAATGGTTAAGCCGGCAATAACCGGCAGCAGCTACATTCTGCGTGGAACCGAACTCTTACGTTATGTGTGTACTTTATCTATGTTGGCAGCTTTGCGATCGACTTTCAAAAATTGGATGTTTAGGAATCCGTGACCTCAAAGTCACCGCTGACTATTTAGTCAGCGGTGATTTCGAAATCGCATTCGTAATTCAAAAATAGGTCTCCAGGTTAAAAAGTGGACCGTAACGAAAAGGTCTATATCATCGTACCTTAATAATTAAAAACTATTAGTCTTAGAAACAAAAATATGGTGTGAATATTTCACTTATATAGTCAGCTCGCTGTTGTGACATTGAGTTTTTTATTAAAATTCTTAAAACACCGTCAATCTTGTTTTTATTTAAAGCGATTTCCTAACATAGACGTTTCACGTTAAAACCAACGGCCGTGTGCCCCGGCACAGCCCCACCCGATTTTTTTTTATTTATTTATAATATTGTTGGCCACACGGGATTGTCCATTAGAAATCCCGGAAAGGTCCACATTAATATCAACATTTCGATGCAAATACATAAATAACTACCAAATTCCGACCTTGGTTATTTAGCATCAACATTTCTATATCTATTTACAAACTTTGCCAGAGGTTTGTAATATTTTGAACAGTGTGTCAAAATATTACTTCACAGCATCTTTGCGATTCGCCGAATTAAATATATCGTTTTGACGTGACAACGTCTTAAATTAGGTTGCGGCTGGGAGTCACTTATGAAAAAGTGTAACGCTCGGTAACGTTACGATGAGTCACCGAACGAGAGAGAAGCCCGCCGAATGCCTTGCGTCTCTCTCCCACTCAACTATGATCGGTCTGCCGCGCGCGCAGCACTAGAGAATTAGGCGCATTGAATCGGCGCATGCTTGTGTCTCTGTCTTTGTCTTTCTCGAACGTTCTTGGCGTTGGAAAAACAAGAAAGCGTCATAATACAAGTTCACACGTGTTTAAAGTATCGTCAGCTGTGTCTGTAGTGAAAATGTGGAGTGCTTAGATTCGTCATTTACAACAACTACAACAATAAAGGTAAATAATTGTACACTGATATTTCATTATCGTAAACTATGATTGATTGATTAATTGTTAGATTGACACAAAAGTTGAGAAACCGAGTTTATAGGTTATGTCATACTATTGATAAATGTTGATAGTGTTAAGTAAATTATTAGTTTAAAATTAATTAATTAATTAATTATTATTTTACAAATTTTCATTAATTTCAAATTTATTTAGCATTAATTTCAAATTTATTTAGCAAAAATTTGAACCTTCAATCTGAATAAATGTTTTGATTTTCGAATTGATTCTTTAAAATTACAAATATTAAGAAAAAGTGGCAGATATAAGAAAACTTGATTTAAACTGTGTTGAGCAATAATTTTAACATCTAATTTAAGTAAATGTTTTAATTTTCAACTTCATCATTTACAATTACAAATTTTAATTAATTTCAAATTTATTTAGCAAAAATTTGAACCTTCGATCTGAATAAGTGTTTTGATTTTCAAATTGATTCGTTAAAATTAAAAATTAATCCATTCAATTTCAAATGTTCAACAGGAATCACCACTCTTGACTTTCGCAAGACACATTACAGCAGAAACACTTCCTTTCATTTCATATTTCTCCTATCATCGTCCTATCCTCAACAAAATCACTCAAATAGGAATTAGTTAAGTTTAAGTTTACATGTACAATGTTTTAGTAAACAAAATATATTTCTATAGTTAAAATTTGTGCAATCTTATTTTCATTCAATTCCTTGTTCCTATTGTGCAATTTAATTATATTCATATCAATAAATATTCTACCGAGAAAAAGACGTTGTCACGTAAAATCTTCGCCCGTAAAACCGACTTTACAGGCAACCATTTTTTGATTTCTTTCATAAAGTAATCACGAAGATGATTTTGTTCAGGTTGCGTCACTTGAACTGAGAATTGGCGATTTGGTGAAAAACGAAAAAAAAAAGCTTATATCCAGCAGTGGGCTTTTCCCAGCTGAAATTATGATGATAATTAAAAACTAAACTATTACTAATAATACAAACAAAATAACTTTTTAAATAAAAATGTCATACGTTTGAATAGTAATGTGAAGGAGAAAAACAGAAAGGAAAAAGAAAAATCTAATATTACACATTAAAAAATAATACCTTGTCAATATGAGTGCAGTTCCTAATGCCGAAAGCGATGGTGTAGGCCGTGAACGATTCGTCAGGCAGTTGGAGATTTTCTGCATCACCACATAGCCACTGCACGTTCACCCCACACGCCTCCGTGAAGCCTTGCCTGCATCATGGCATTAACGTTAATAGATAACCCATCCCAATGACACGGCCATTTTGCGCGTTCGAGCCCGAAAGACGCGCGCTCAATTTGCGTTGACTCCCGTTTTAGTCTGAACCTGAAGCTCGGAAATGCGTCGGCTCCTTTAACAGACATGGCGCAGAACCTTCAAGTCTGGCGCCTTCCACACTCAAGGTAGAGCTATAAATAGCCATCTGTAGGAGTGGTTCCAGTTGCTATGTGATAGTACTATCGGGGACACTGGCGCCTTACCAGTCCTAGAGCGTTAGTCGCTTGCACACTGCACGATGCTACGGCTACAAGCCACGCCTTCCGTTCATTCAACAATTGTGCTCGCGCGGAAACATGCAAGCGATAAGTGAGCGATATTAAAAAAAATATATCTATGGAAAGGGTATTTGGTTCAATTTTGCTTGCGCTACAGGTCCTAGATATAGGTTTTACAACATTGCATTTATTTAGGAGTAACACAGCCACGCAATACAAAAATGTAGATACAATGTAACCCATTTTTGGTTATAGATATAGAGAGTTACGGGTTTTGAACAATAATATAATATTTTCAGTTATGAAATTATTTGTATATTGGTGCACGTATTTATTTTACTTATTACTATTATAGGAATTTTAAATGATCGAATGTAAAAATAATCTTAGCAACTGATGATGATAGACTGTTTTAATAACATGAACGGTATGAATTTGATGACGAATTGATTACTTACAATAAGTAAGCTGTGACTAATCCATGTCAGATATAAAAATTCTAGTCGTGCGAATAAATTAGGTATTAAGAGAGCGCCTAGAAATACACAGATTAAAACTCAAATGTAACTAAATATGAGTTCGCTGGAACAATTTTAGATGTAAGGAAACTATGCGTGCTTTGCTCTCAGCATGTGCCGATTGTTATTTTGTTTATTCAAACACAGAAAACTCTAATCTAGCAAAACATCATCCCGCGCCTCCGCGGCGCCGAGAATTTGGAGACAATAAAACTTTGCAATTATCTAACATACATACATATATGTCACGCCTTGTTCCCAATGGGGTAGGCAGAGACCACCTCTCTCCACTTGCTACGATCCTGGCATACTTCTCTTGCTTCCTCCACTTTCATGAGCGTCTTCATGCATGCTCGTCGGTTGCGAGTACTCTTGACCCGGCTTTTCTTTAGGACATCTTCGATTTGATCGAGATATGACCGCCTAGGTCGACCTGCACCGATTCGTCCTATCATTCTTACCTTGTGTATCTCTTTCGTTAATCTTCCTTCATTCATTCTTTCAACATGGCCGAACCATCTAAGCATCCCTTTCTCTATCTTTGTCACTACATCTTCAACTACGCCGCATCACTCCCTTATCACACTAACCTGACTTTGTCCTTCAGATTCACTCCAATTATACTTGTCAAGCTTCTCATCTCCAAAGCATTAATCCTACTTTCATGTTTCTTCTGCCACAGCCAACATTCACTAGCATACATCAATGTGGGGATCAACACGCCTCCATGCACAGCCAGTCGTGCTCTTTGTGACACGTCCTGGCTATTCATGAAGTTATGAAGTGCCCCATTTACTTGATTGCCTTTCAAAACTCTTCTTTCAATTATTTAACCAATTTTTACAAATAGTTAATTATCTCTCTCTAATCTTTACGGCGTGTGACAAACTCGTGCATTCCCACATAATCACGCAGCTTCTTTCAATTATTGTTTCGATTTACGACATTTTACGACATTCGATTTACACAAAACGAGTATTGTCTTCTCGATGAATATATGTAATTAAAAAGTTGAGGATAAACAGGATAACTTTCCATTTTTAATGCATTATAAACATGTGAGTTTTCTACATTTACTTGTTGATGTTACGGTTTAGTAAAACATTTTAGTTCCAGCAGATTTTCCACAAGTAAAAATAGTTTTTGCTAAATACCAATAACTATTTTTTTTTTGTTTAGCTTTGACTTTTATTGCTATTATATATTCACTGCTAATGACTTATATGTGAATTAATATAATAGAAACAATAAGGAAAATCGTAAAAACAAAACAAAGTGAGTCTTAAAATGTATATTAATAATTCTACAAACATTTACGTCTTTGATACGAGTATAATTAAACTTAATATTCTTACACTAGAGAAGCATTATTTAAGAACATCAAATACAGCAGCAGTGCATGGCCGTAAATATTCAATTAGATAATTTAAACAATTAAAGAAGAAAGAATGGAGAATAGCACGATTAAAAATATGGAAACAAACATGAAATAAATGGTTGGTTTCATTGTCTGCCTAGAATTATGATTAGTACCCTAAACTGTATCGTTAAATGACTGGGTATCTTAACAATGCCCAGACTTTAATTTGACCACACAGCAGTGTCTAGATCGAAAATAGAGGAAGATTCGTCGCCTTCTCCTTATTTTATCTTAAGGGTGTGGAGTGGCTCGCACTTCGACCTATTTGGGATCGCTTGTGCTCAACTTTTCCTTACGAAGATTTTTTATCATTTTGCATATATTATTTATTGATTACATTACTATCTGAAAATACAGTTAAATGTTAATATTAAATATGTAACTAATAAATTGTCCGATTTACAAAACTTATAACCGACTTCAAAAAATGAGGTTTCTCAATTCGACCATATAGGTACTTATATTTATTTTTATGTTAGTTCGCGCATAAATTCGTCGTTTATGAGCCGAGTTTGAGGATACTTTTTTGTTTCGTAGAGTATCTTCTAGAGGGGCTCCCATGAAAAATTATCGAAATTGATTTAAAGGTTTTTAAGAAAAACTGAAAAATAAACTGTTTTTACATTTCATGCACATTTGATACTCGATTAGTCCGTTAATTGTAGATCGGTTTTGAGTTATTTTTGTTTATAAAGTACACCCGAGAAGGTCCCATATAAATTTTAATAAATTCAAAAAAGAAATAAAAAAAAAATTCGCAACAAAAATATATACCCACTAAAAACTATCGCCCTTCTCCCACAAAGGACGTATTCATTGCTGTCTCCAATTTCAAAATAGATTATTTTACATATAGATATATATTTGAAGTAATTAAAACATTGTTTAAGACTTAACAGTTTAAGTTTGCATAGGTATAGTTTTGAAGTCGGCTTGTTTTTGTTGCGTAAAAAAAATACATTACGTCATAATCAATAAAAGATTGATATTTTAAAATTTACAAATGATTTCACAGTTCAATTACGAGTACATCAGCATTAAACTTGAAGGCAAACCATGCGACATTGTTAAAATAAAAAAATAAAATTAATCTTCATATTTGTCTTTTTACAAATAGAATTATTTACTAAAATATGAAATAATTTTAAACGTCATTATGCTTCTGGGCCAATCAAAACAAAATACAATGGACTTCAACATCAGTTAGAATACTTTTGGCGATAAAACGCGGTTTGTATAGTCTTTATAGTATTTTAACTAATATTAATGTTGAGCAGAACTTTTTACTGAATAAAAACCTTTTTAAAGTACTCGTAGATACAACGCGTTGCCACTAAAATAGGTATTAATTGTTGTGTCTTATTTAAAATACAAGATAAATTAATATATTAGAAAAAATGCTAACAAATGTTTGACTCGGCCGGGACTCGAACCCGCATTATGAATACCTAGTGTATAAAGTCTACTTTGGCTTGACAAAGTAAAAAAAAGTTGAAAAGTGACAAATGCTGTTTAAATTTTCGATGGGGGCGGCTAATGCCGGTGGCAGAATAGTTAAGACGTCAACATTGAAGAAGCTAAAACATTTTATTTGTGTTAGAAAATACATATTTTTATAATTAATTTAATATTTCGTCAATGCCCCATTGGCAGCTATGACAGCATCGAACCTAGCTCGCATCGAGCGCACAAGGACTTCACACAAGTCAGAGCCTCGGAGTGAATCCCAAACTCGGTCGCAATGTGCAATTAAATTATCTCTGGACCTTTCATTTTGTGGCTGAGCTTCAACCACCCTTGCACCACACGCGCGGTATGAATAGGGCAGTTATCATGTATAAATATAAATTCCGGAACTAGTGTCCCCGGATACACCACACGCACAGTAGGGACCATTGTCTCCTGGAGAAGCTCGAGGTAGGACTGACCAGTAGCCCTCCCGGATATTTCGACCAGCTCTCCGGGTCCAGCGGCACTCATCCATCCCCACATATTTGCACAGATTCTGCCCGAATTATTGTTTGGGTTCACATTACGAGGCTCCAAACGTGTTTTGTCTAAGCGCAATAAATGCCGACGACCTATTTGGTTAGATTTAAAACTTTTTTTATCGGCAAATATAGCATGTGAAAAATTGAAGTCCCTGTACTCTTGAGTGAACCGGGTTCTCGCTTCCTTATTTTCTTCGCTTAGAATAATTTTTCTAGCAGGTTAGGTACCTCTTCGATTCGACGAACTCAAAGACGAACTGTTTGTCTCTGAAAAACAAAAAAATAAATCTGTTTAAATACCTAGGTTTTAGTAATACTTAAACTTATTAATTTAACTTATAAAATAGGTATAGGTCTTTGTAATAGAATCAATAAAATCATATTAAAGTTACCTATCTTTTAAAACTCCAACTTATAAATCTAATCGCCTATGTCAAAGGAGCGCATCACTTTCCTTGAATTGCATATTATATCGCCCCGCAATTATAGAATGAATTAAATTCTTAAGACGTAGTGGTAAGAGTGAAGTTTACTTGCACATTGGAACGGTATGACACGTGCCGAAAGCGGCAAGCGGCGTCTTAATAATAAGATCAATGAGAACCGCCCGCGGTAAATTAGCAGTTTCTTATATAATTTAAGTATTAAGAGTAAGGAAGTCTGTGCTTAATAAAATAAGATTCTACTTATGAATACAAACACTATTATTATGGGACCGACTTTTAACTGGACGAAAAATCCATACATATTGACTGCGTAGATATTGACTATTTGTATATGAAACGGTTTCAATTTCAAAACGCCACTTGACCGCTAAGTACTAATAGCTACTCGTAGAAGTATATCTATACGTTAAATAAAAAAGTAATGACATCTTTATAAGATTCAATTTTTAAAATGTTATTACATTTAAATAAAACTTACCGAGAAACCAAGTTCTTTCGAAATTCGCGTAATATTCCTGCCGAGTTCATGAAGAGCAACTATTCTTGCTGGTCCTTAATCGTGCACAAGTCAGTAAAAGGCAATCAAACAGTAAAGTTTCTAGCAGAAGTCAACACAAAACAAAATCGATCAGTCCGGTATGAAAGCAGAGGTTGTAGTGAGCACAGAAACTAACAGCAGCGGAGACGTCAACAATTCACGAAGAAGTAAAGCAGACTGGTACCAAAAGAGATTTCTAAATCGTTTGTTTGAAATCTCTTTTGGTATAATGAATGGTCGTAGTAAATCGTAGTAAAATACGTAACCAATCAGGGATAGCTACAGATCACGTGGTCGTGCCCGGTGCGAGCCGCTTGCACACGAATATTTCTAAAAAGTGGTAAGGCGTGAGAGATCCCGATACTACATGTGAGATTTGCAGCATATCTGCAAAGCCTACAAAAACCACAGTGTACATTGTGAACTCATAAGATGTAACGTCGCAGTACCCAACACAGCAATGTCAACACTGTTATTTTATTGTCTGCCCAAGCAGATGACAGTATACAATCTCCCTCTGAATAATATTTAATTTTCAAGTCTTATACAGACACCGAGAATCCATGTAACATATTGTAATTGTAAGTCACTGGCCTCTTTTCAATTTAAATGCCTCTGAGATAATATATCTTCTCTAATATGTAGTTGCCTAACTTATCCTTCACATTTGTCACAGCAAAACAAACACTGCTATTTTGCAGCAGGAATAGGTATGATGCAGGTACCCAACCAGACGAAGCTGGTATAAATCAAGCAGATATACTGCAAACCACTTGCCAAAACTAACAATGATATCTTGTACTTGAAAAGTTAATTATGCATACCTTTGTGCACGAACTTTGCCGACGTCGAGCATGGCCTGGTTGATGTCGCACACTGTGACTGAACTACTCTTGTTATCAGGTGCAGGTCCCAGATTCTTCAGATAGTTTATGTATCTGAAGGTTATATCCCCTGCGATAATGATAAACTGCTTATTTATTTCTAGTTATACAAAAAATACTACTTTTATATCAATGTGATTAATGCCCCTGACCTGTCCCGCCAGCCATGTCCAAGAGTTTGGTCCCATGAGTCGGTGCCAGCCTTGCCATAAATATGTCCTTCCAAATTCGGTGGATGCCAAACGACATAGCATCATTCATCAGATCATATTTATCTGCCACAGTCTCAAATACTTCATGAACTGGAATTAAAAAGTTGTGTTTTCACATTAAAACAGATTTACGATGAGTATAAATATAGTTTGAGACTGGAGAAAGCCAAATAATAAATTTTACCGCAGGAAACTCTCTTCTATTAGCCTAATTACCTAAAAGGATATCTTTCCTATTAGAAAATTGTGAGTCAAGTGAGCAGACATACAGAAACTAAATGTTTTTGACTGTCAAATAATTATACGTAGATAATAACTTACAGTATATAAATGCAATTCATCTAGTATGAGAATAATTTGAAACCCACCAAAAGACAAAACTATTTTTACCCCATAAATTAGACTTGTGGTTCTAAAACTCATAACAATAAATTATTTTATTTCCAGTTTTGTGAGATAAGTAACACTAAACAACCCAACCTTTTTTCCACTTTTCATCCTCATTAACAGACTGGAAACCAAAGTGAGTTTGTCTTGAAGTGTCACTATCGGAACTTCGATCAGAAGACTGGGAACTTAGCGCTCTTGTTTTCAATACATTATAAGTCAGACTTCTATCTCTTATAAGTTTACAGAGTAATCTTCTAAGAGACATTTCTATTTATTTATATATTCGCAGGAAAAATAACCTATTATAGAACCTTTGATAAGTAATAATCACAGGTAACACCACAGATACTAACAGGTAATAATATTAATATACCCTTTATGATCAGCTGTTAGTGCGTTTTGAGATCGTGGTTAACATTTTACATACTAAAATTCAGGTTTATGTAAATGAGATATATTGGATGGGTCTTGAGTACAACTATTAAAACATATAATGTATTTGATATTTCATTAGTAATTTAACTCTTTTCTTGTGAATTTCCTTCATAAAGCTATTAACTTGATTTCATGATTTACGCGTGTTTTATTTTTCAGTGACGAAACAAAACGCACCTTCATAATTGAAATTTTGACAAGTATATAATGTCAAATGATAAATAGTCAACAAAACAAAACTACTGTTTAAAGAAATTAATTATGAAAATTAAAGTTAAATAAAAATCACTGATATCAAACATTATAAATTATGGAAGTCAAATCAAACCGTAAGTACAGGTTGTCATGATCTAAAATTGTGAACACTTTATCAAAATTTATTCCACAACTTAATGTCGAATTTATATATAAAAATTAATATATCTCTTAAAACTCTCAACCATTAATATCCATTTATACCTTCATGAGAACATAAATATTGTAAAAGTCATCAAAGAGATATCGAGAGGAATTATATAAGTGCCAAAACAGTATTATGTTAGCATTCCCAATAACATACTTTCATTGTTCAATTTAGTCAAAAGAGAGTGGAAATGCATGTACATATTATATTATATTTTGTTAATAAATCTAAAGTTTGCCTCAAGTTCTGTCTTCTTTAGTCTGTTTATATGTATTAGTATAAAGCTTTTTTTATAAAGCTATGTAATAACTCAATAGCTATATATATATTAGGTCTTGACAACATACAAACTTGTTGCTAAAAATTATAGAATACCAAGTACATAGAAAGAAAGAAGGAAATGTCTTTCTTCTTTCTTTAAAAGACAAGAATTCACACTATCTCAATAATGTATTTCAATACTGCAAGATCGAACTTAAACATTGACTTGTTACGATTAAACTGAATCAATAATTTACTGACCAACTGCATTTATTGATTTAAGAAGTCTAAAAGAATTAGATATTTGTATATTCTCTGTACTTTTATCATACATTACTTTAGAACAAAAAGTGAAGCATGTCCTGCATGAGCTACCACATCACCAGCAGAGGTTCCGCTGGGACTGCGGAGTGTCATGTGTTCTGATGGTGTTGCCAGAACCACAACGTTCATTATTTTTGGAGAACTTCACTTCTATTTGCCAGCAGGAAGGGTTCAACCAGTCTACGTGGACAATTGACCTCTGTTACTTATTGAAAAGGTCTAAATAATTTAAATATGAACTAGCATTTTAGATATTTTATCTTTCATTTGAATTCTTTCATTTTTTGTGTACATACTATAAATTTTATTAGTTTGTCAGAAAATTAAAAATTACATATTTGTTTATTTCTGTTCAAATTAAAAATTTTTAAGTTACTAGCTTTATCCTTACACAGTATAATCTTCACATTTATGAAGTCAGTTTTGACAAGTATGTCCAAACTAAGACTTTTTGACTGACTAATTATGGCATTGACTCCTCTTGAAACAGACTACTTAAATGTGAAGAGTAAAAAATTACTATCTCAAGTGCACTTTTTAAGCATCGCCAAATTACTAGAATCTTGGCTTTATAGTCTCGAATTTTGAGACATATGGAAAGTTAATTAAGGGGTCTTATTGATCGCTTTAGTTATGTGCTCTTATCTTAATTTCTTTATTGACAGTGTCCATGTTGAGATTTTTATAGATAACATAAGCGACATATCTGGGCTGGGCTATCCTCTTAATTCTAATTGTGTTTAGCTTTTTCTGGTAATTGGGGATGTTAGACTAACAGCCAGTGTCCCACAATTGAAACCGAGAGTACATACTGCCATCAACACACTTATATACAAGAGTATACGATATATATCTATCTAAAATAATAATATCTGTATACCTTCAGGTTCAATGTCAAACATGAAATGTACACATCCACGTTAGGTGTCAATGAAGAGAATAAGAGACACAGTTACTATAAGAAGATTTTGGATCAGGTAATGTGTAATAAAACAATTTTATTCTCAACATAAACTCGAAGCTTTATCAACTTTTGTTCTCCATTGCACAATAAAATATACAGTAACATTAAGAACCATTTTTTAATAAATCACAATGGTCACTTACTTACGGCGATTTTCACCCAAAAAAAAATCCTATTTTTCTAAAAAGCGCGTTGAAATTATTTTATTATTTAAATCCCAAATTAAAAAAAAATCAATATAGCTAAAGTACGCGTTGCGGACCAATATTATAAGGTCCGAAATTATCTGTCAAACTAGTAATGACATTGACAGCCAGATAATTTGATTTCTGTATAGCCGTACTCCTTTTGCGTCTAACACAATGATATCGCTATCATGATAATACTTGCTAACAACAATTCATAACTGCTTATGAGCACGATAACAGATATCATGCATCAACACCAATATTATCGTCGTCGATCGGGCAGAATAAGATTTGGTGTATAAGGATGTATGTACAACATATAATTTTATCGAACGTTTGATACTTATCTGTTCAAAATTGACTCAATAAGTACCTTTCGTTGAACTTATTTTGGTTTCGGTTATTCTTTTATAGTGATGTAGACAATTCGGGACTTCAAGGTCAATATCAAATCAAATCAAAAATTTATTCGTCAAATAATATTTTTTAATCACTTTTGAATGTCAAAGATGTTACGCCATTGGTTCACAAGTCTACGGCGGGAGACCTTGTACTGAAAAGAATCAGCAAGAAAACCAGCAAGGGCAATTTTTTTTTCTCCCTGTATCATTACAGAGTGGTCAGTTGGAAGCCGGCTTCAGGTACACAGTCTGAACCCAACCTCTGATACAAGTTAAAACAACTAACAAATATATATTTCCGTCACAAGAGTCACATCGCATTAAACAAATCTGATATGTATATGTCCGGTACAAAACAAAAATATTATTTATTATAGAATCATTAAAATATACATCCAAGCATGTTTAATCATTCAGCAAATTAAATATCGTAAAAATTACATCCAAGCATTTTTATCATTCAAAAAATCATTGACCTTGTATTACCCTTTTTTCATTTGAGTATTTTTAATATGTGCTTTAAATTCATGAAACGGTAAAGCAGTAATATTTTCTGGAAGTGTGTTATAAAAAGTTACACATTTCTTTAAGAACGAACCTCTAGTTTTTTGAAGCCTGTATGTTGGAACGGCAAGTTTAATTTTATTTCTCGTGTTTAAATGGCATTTATCGATGGCAATACGATTAACATTTGGTCGTAGGACCGCGAGCGCGTAAACCATCGCTTCTCTGAAGCGGAGGCGGCAGGCTTAGTGGTGAAGCGCCGGGCGCTATCAGGGCACGAGCTGCGGAGCCACGTGGCGTCGCGCGGGCCGGCCGTGCTGCTACTGGATGCGGCGCGGCTGGCCTGCCGCTGGTGCCGCCACAACAAGCTCGGTGTCGAGCTCGGGTGGGTACGCTGTACTAGCCACTAACATAAGCAGTGTATTCACTGCTTATGTTAATGTAAATTGCACTATTAGGGTTAACGACTTCTAATCTTATCTTAACATTGCAGGTTTAAGGGATTTCGTTGATTTCGAATATTGCCATCCTTAAATGTCCCTTTCCCCATTTTCTTATGGTACACTTTCCTTATTTTTTCATTCCGTTCTATTATGGAATGCACTCCCTCAAGAAGTTTTTAAAAATAAATTACGCAAGTTTTTTTTAGGAAAGTTATAGGTTATTAAATGAATTAATTTATATATTAAGATTTTAATTATTTTTTTTAAATATTAACGTTTATTTTTAATCTCTGTATTCATAACGTAATATCTCTGTCTATGCATTACCTGAAGGTTTTTGGTAAAAAATGCCTCGGGTATTAAGTCCGTGTTTGTACACCAATATTTGTACACAAAGATAGAATAGAAATAAAATTATTAATAGCCATGACTAAGGTACAAATGCTCTCGTACTCATCACACGAACATTTACCCCCATCGGAATTTCAGAGATGGCGACTAGAGATGTGTCAATCTTTACAGAAACGACTCAGTGAGTCGTTTCATCCAAGTAATTCCCTGATTCAAATCTCTATAAACGCTTCGAATGAATCATTCGCTCAATTGCATCTCGGTTTCAATCGGCACGCGGCGCTTGCACGATTGACTCCGAGTCACTGATACAAATGAATCAATATCAATATTTATATCAGTGTATTTGTATAATATATCGGAATATTTGTATCAGTGACTCTGAACGGATTTAATCGGTTCAAAGTCACTGATACAAATAATGCAATGAAGCACTTTACTGATTCGAATCGATTGTACTGACCCGGATACAAATGATCCAATCTTAACAAAGATACGTTTTTTTCCGTCATTAATGGCGACACCTTGAAACTGGTTGAAACCATTCGACTACGAAGGTCGTCATCATAAACGTTAACCTTTTTTTTTCTTTGTTCCCCCGAGGAAAATGCATTAAATTGCATGCCCCGGCTGTGGCGACCCGGCGGTTATGTGGGGCTCTCCTACCCAGAAGGGGGAGGCCTACCCACTAAAAACCTCAGGGATGGCCTTCCTCAGGCATGTAGGGAGCCCCCGGGAACGCAAAGCTACTTCCTAGAACCCCCAGCCTCCGCTCCCCCGCCGACACAGAGCCTCCCTCGGGGGAGGCTACAATACCTCCCCCGATCTCCCCCACCGATGACGTCCCCCGGTTACGGATAGGGCGCGGTTCCTCCCGGGTCGCCCGCATAATAGAGCATCATTTACCAATGACTGAAGTATATTCTTGAGGAAATGTGAGCTTTGACGCATTCTGTGTGATGACACAGACGTTGGTTGGGAAGCGGGTACCGCGGCCACTACGTGGTGGTGTGCGGGGTGGCGGGCGAGCGGGTGGTGTTCCGCGACCCGGCCGTGAGCGCGCGGCTGTGCGCCGTGAGCGACCGCGAGCTGGCGCACGCGCGCGCCGCGCCCGGCACCGACGCCGACGTCATCCTCGTCTACGCCGACGCCCCCTGCTCTCTCTAGGCGCTGCTGCTCTGCCTTATGCTTCCTACGCACTATGCTGCTTTATCCTGCCTTATAAGTGCTTCTAAGTGGCTGTTCTGCGCTGTCGTTAAGTGTTTCACGTGTAGTTACAATGGGCATCATAGGAATTGCGCTCAAGTTCAAATAATGCCTTTGAATATACTTTGACAGATTCGGGCTGTTTCAAGCTATCTTTTTCGGTGAAATCTGTTCAGTTTTCTGCGCTGTCGTTAAGTGTTTCACGTGTAGTTACAATGGGCTTCATAGGAATTGCGCTCAAGTTCGAATAATGCCCTTGAATATACTTTGACAGATTCGAGCTGTTTCAAGCTATCATTTTCGGGGAAATCTGTTCAGTTTTCTGCGCTGTCGTTAAGTGTTTCACGTGTAGTTACAATGGGCATCATAGGAATTGCGCTCAAGTTCGAATAATGCCCTTGAACATACTTTGACATATTCGGGCTGTTTCAAGCTATCTTTTTCGGTGAAATCTGTTCAGTTTTCTGCGCTGTCGTTAAGTGTTTCACGTGTAGTTACAATGGGTATCATAGGAATTGCGCTCAAGTTCGAATAATGCCCTTGAATATACTTTGACAGATTCGAGCTGTTTCAAGCTATCATTTCGGGGAAATCTGTTCAGTTTTCTGCGCTGTCGTTAAGTGTTTCACGTGTAGTTACAATGGGCATCATAGGAATTGCGCTCAAGTTCGAATAATGCCCTTGAATATACTTTGACAGATTAGCTGAAAAGATTGCTTGAAACATCAAGCAATCTTTTTCGGTGAAATCTGTTCAATTGTGGATTGTTTTTCACGAAGCTTCCGACAGTCGAAGACACTGACAAGACATAACTTATGAAAAATATTTACTTTTAATATATCTACTAAAATAGTAGTATGTTTATGTTTTTGGCAGCAAACTACCACTTCATCATAAATGTTCTCTTACAAAGGTTGTTTGGAAGATCGCTCTCGGCGATAAGATTGACTTTGCTCATGTTAGCTTTAAGAATTTATTTAAGTGCAATAAATTATTTATATGTCTATCTACTTGTTGCTAACTAATTGCTTGAGTAAGTATTTTTTTTCAACTAGAATTGTGTCAGCGCTTTTTTATAGTCAACTAACATAAGGCACTTAAAGTACATGTCGATTGTTTCCACGAAATAGATAAATAAGGTTTATTTATTCCGATGTTGTTTCTGTATACACTTTGTAGTTGTTTCTATTATAACTGAAATAATTTCAGTGACATCTCACAGTAGAATCGCTCAAAATTATCTAGTCCTGTTTAAACATGGAAATTTAACGGTAACTATTACTTGACAGGTTGGTCGACTTAACCATGAGGCGTATGGCCATAATATAAAGAATTAAAAAAAACTTACTTGACAGGAGTTACAGCATACTGCCATACTTCTAACATCCACGTACACTACACTAATAAAGCGCGAAAATTTAATACAATTACTTTTCAAAATCAATGACTAACAACATTTTTCAAGCGCCGAAGTTTTTTTTTTTACTATCAAACAAATTCTTTCTAGTTCGAAATTTAAATAAAACTGTAAGTTATCTCCTTTGAGAGTAAAAAATGGTTCCATTTTTTTAAATACACTACCGATATGATATCACAATATAACACGACAAATATGGATTTTAATACTTTTCTTTTTACTTTTGCCGGCCGCTGCTCACCTCTATTTGGCCAGTACAGCAATTTCGATTTATTTTGAAAAAGGTGAAAATAATGCTCAAAAAATCATGTTTGAGAAAATTTATTTTACTTTTCTATCAATACAGATATCAGTTTTTATTAATTTATCTTACTTAATAGATATAGAACGATGACATTGCAAAATGTCAAAAATCCCTCGTTGTCATGCGCCACCAAATTACATAAAATAATAAGTATAATAATAAGCATAAAAAAATCTATATATAATAAGAGTACTCTTTTAAGTAATAAATATTGTAGAACCAACAATAGGTACACCTGCACCTATTACTTTTGAAGATACATCGCCATGTTTGCGGCGCTGTCGCGGGTCGCTCAACAACGCTCCATACTAAAAACGCTGCAATCGTGACGTCATAACTCAGTAAACTCGCCGAATTTGTATGCGCGTATAAACAAATTTTAAAATAACTTTGTTTTTGTACGTTTATAGGTATACTTTTCTATATAAAAAAAATGTTACATTTAATGTGAAAATCCTAGAAATGTGTTTCGTTTCATTAGAATTTCGTAAATAATAATTGTTATTTTTTTAGAATCTAAAAACAATATAAATTAAATAATTAAACTGAAAAGAAGATTGGCAAGCCTGGTACCCATTACATTTTAAATGTACGATTCTGATTTTTTAATATTTTGTAAACGGTAACTGTTACCTATTTTTCTTTCACTGAGAAAAATCTATAACTTTTGTAAATAAAGAAAAATTGAAGTTACAATTTCAGAATATTGATAACAAAACGTATTTATGTGCCAAGCAATATTAAGCAATATGCATAAGAAAAATAACTATTTCATTCGTTACGGATATATCGATTATAGATTAATACATATTCTGATAATTGATTAATGACAGTTAGAATACCGATAATATCACTAGAATTTATGAATGTAATATTACTATTCCTAGCTGAGTCCTGTATTTTTAGATATAAATGAAAAATCTGTCACCATTATGTCAACTGGCAAAGTCAAGTTAACGTCACAGATTAGTATATTATGTTAACGTACGTAGCTTCTACTACTTCGTCTGTGGTCACATGCAATATCATTTATGGTCGTGTCGTGCATAGATTATGTCAATATTAATCAATCACACACATATTTTGACAGTTACAACGTTTTGATAACATATAGTTATCGACAAAGCGTCGCAAAAGTCAAAACATAAGTGATTTATAACGTTTCGTTACCTCTATGCTCTATTTTTTTAAATGAGTTTATCTTTTTATTTGGCAGTTGCAGACATATGGTGCGATTACCTTTTTTGTTATATTATAAAAACGAAGAAATACATGGTAATTTTATCGCCGTACACTTAGTCTAACTATGGTACCAACAATGTATAGTTTCCTGCCAATCTTCTTTCTATATTGACATACTTTCATTAGATATAAATTGCTCAAATCAGATGATTATAGTATAAAAACGGGCATAATCAGTTGTAGTCGTCTATCGTATTACTGCCCTCGCACTGACTTATAATAACACAAATGATAAAATATTTTGGCAGTTATTCAGCTGCTGCTTATGACAATACCCAAGAATCAGTATTATTGTGATTCGAGTCCGTTGTTCACGTGATGTGACTCCGCTGTCAGCGTGATGTGACTCCCGTCAGCGTGATGTAGCTCAGGCGTCAGCGTGCTATATTGCGCCATCACTTACTACAAACAAACATTAATAAAGGAACTAACAGAGTTTGGGCACCAATAATCAAATATAACTTCGTTAATCACTTATTCATTAGGTACTAATAAAACGTTATACTGTTAATTTTCAGTTCGTTAATCCGTTGTCACGTCATCAAAACGATATGTTTTATATCGGTGCGTGCGACAATGATCAACGTATAAAAACTGTCTCGTTTGTTTTGGAAATCAACAAGTCATTTCTGAAAACATGTCCGAATTTTGTAAACTATTAACGGAAGTTAATTCGTCCGTGAACATTTAAAGTTAACTTCGTTAATTAACGTTTAACGGCTTATCTAGTTAATGACTGTAATGTGTACTAGTGTGCTTTGTAGTATCCTGCGGGATTTCTTGGCAAAGAACATTGTTCAATTTTGGCCTAAGAACCGATGTGAATATAAGTTATACTATAATTTTTTATTTATTTTTATATTTTTTAAAACATATTTAGTATTCCACGGACACTTCAAATAAATAAATTCCAAATAAAAAGTTGGGTCACAATTATTGATTTGATGCCGTATAAAATGTTTTCCGTCAGCCAGTGCTGCCAGTTTCGGAAGTTTTCGCGATTTCGGTTAATACGGATCGAATTGAAAACCTCCTCCTTTTTTGAAGTCGGTTATTAAAATTAGTTGATAACACTTTATTCATTTAAATACCTAAATTGACTAGCTAGATAAAAACTAGTATTATATATTTTTTAAGCGAAATCGCGAATTTCTAGCTTGGCATTCAAGTATTATAGTTTTCGTAATTGGCAGCACTGGTGTACTTCATACCTTATCTGTGTCCGTTTCATTTGATTTTTGATTGCTTTGCGACTATCGTTTCTTTTGTGATTTTCTATGCGTTTCATGGTTTTATTCTAACAACTTTGGCTTTATTACGGACTCCGATTACATTGCGTAGGTACTTGTAGACTTGGATGTGTGTAAAGGACTGGATTTTGTAAAATGATAAAAAATTAGTAACAGTAATAAAAAAAATTGCATATGATTGACACTAACAGACTAGTTAGTAATTTTTATTTGACTAAAAATAAATATTATATTTGTAATTATTTTAAGCGACAAATAGCAGTATCGCTATCTTTTTTTTTTCAGTAACAGCCAAGAACTTGGCTACAATAACTGCTCCTATTGAGCATGTGCTTTTATAGATTTGACTGTCAGTAATTCTTGTACTGACAATATTATTGATATTTCTTTAAATTAATTTCTAAGACAAAAGAGAATTCCTCTCGCTTAGAAAACATTAGTAATACTGAAATAAATTTAAAGAGTCACTTAGTACTAATCTACATAGTAAAAATGTAATTAAAGTAATGCATCAAAACATTCAAGGAATGTTAGGAAAGGACTTAGAAATTGAATTATTTATAAATTGTAATAATATAGATATATTTTGTGTAACAGAGCATTGGCTTAAAAATTATCAGATCATGCTTAATTTTAACAATCATCTAATAGCTAGTTCTTTTTGTCGTGAAAATGCAATACGTGGTGGCTCCTTAATTTTATTGAAAAAGAAAATTAAATTTAAAGAACGCAGAGATGTTGTGAATCTCTCAGTTGAACGAACGATTGAGATTGCTTGTGTGGAACTGGAGCATCTTGTTGTATTAAGCATTTATAGGCCCCCTTCAGCATTATATGATTGCTTTGAGGCTACCATGGATGAAGTTTTAAGGAAGATTTGTAAATTGGGCAAGAGTTTGATTATATGTGGTGATTTTAATATTAATTTATTGGAAAATTCTAGTTTATGTACTAAAATTATTAGCTTATTTCAATCATACAATCTCAAAAATATTTTTCTTGAGCCAACCAGAATAACTGCTAACTCTGCCACATGTATTGACAATATTTATACAGATCTTATTCTAAAATCTAAACAAGTTATCAATCAATTAGATTCTGACCACTGTGGACTAATAATCGCTGTCCCACATCAGTGTAAACATGAGGCAAAGAGAGACATCACTGTTATACCTAAAACTATAAATAGATTAGAACATTTTAAAAGTAACCTTTTTGATAAAATACCTTACTTAAAATACACAAATAATCCAAATAAATTTTACAATGATTTTTTTAATCTATTTTGCAAAGAATTCAATAATATCTTTGTGCCAAAAAGGATTTCAATTAATGATGTTGTTACTTTTAGTGAGTGGGCCACACCCGGAATATATAAAAGTAGAAAAAGACTTTTTGAACTTTATAATGAACGTAACTATAACGAGTGTAGAATTTTATGAATATGTAAAAAAATACTCTAAATTGTTTAAAATGGTTTGTCGCCAAGCAAAGTCAAGTTTTTTAAGTTCGAAAATTAAAAACAGTGCTGATAAAATTAAAATGACCTGGAGCATTATTAACGCTGAAACTGGACGAGTTAAACTTCGTGACAGTAACTACAGTTTAAATATAGGAACTAAAAGAATAACTTCAGATAGTGAGGTAGCTAAAGAGTTTGAAACCTTTTTTACCAATATTCCTATTTTATCAACAAATTTTTTAAACTCTTCCCCAACTGTAGCAGAATCCATCCTAAAAGAAAATGTTAAGGATAGTCAGACTCTTTTTAAATTTCGACAAATTGAATCGGTTAATATAATTAAGACTTTTAAAACATTAAATAAAAAGAAAACCGCGGACCTTTGGGGAAACTCCGTAGTTGTCACAGAATCAGTAATTGAAATAATAGCTCCAATTCTAGCTTGTATATTTAATGATTCTATTGAAGGTGGTGTTTTTCCTGATTTAATGAAACATAGCAAGATAACTCCTTTGTTTAAGTCTGGTAGCTCATTTGATCCCACAACTTTAGACCTATTTCAGTGCTACCAACGTTTAGTAAAATTTTTGAGAAAATAATGTTAGACCAAATGCAAAGCTATTTTCGTATTAATAATCTTCTGCATAATAATCAGTTCGGTTTTAGTAGGGGTCGCTCAACAACTGATGCAGGTGTAGAGCTTTTAAATAAGATATTTGACGCCTGGGAGGATTCACACGATGCTTTGGGTGTCTTTTGCGACTTATCCAAAGCATTTGATTGTGTTCTCCATGAAACTCTGATTAAGAAATTACGTTATTATGGTTTCAAAGGCTCTTCTCTGAACCTTCTTATTTCATATTTGAGTGACAGGATTCAGAGAGTCGATATTAATGGTACGAGATCTCAGGGATCTTTGCTTAAGATGGGCGTCCCACAGGGCTCAATTCTTGGTCCCTTTTTATTTTTAATATATATAAATGACCTTCCCTTTTATGTTAATAATAAACACGAAATTGTACTCTTTGCAGATGATACATCACTTATATTCAAAATTAAACGGAGACAAAATATTAATGACACTGTGAACGATGCAATCTCTAAAGTAGTCCACTGGTTTAACGTTAATAACTTGCTTCTAAATGAAAGTAAAACTAAATGTATCAAATTTGTATTGCCAAATGTAAAACAGGTGAAAACCGAAGTAATTATAAAGGATAGAAATGTGGACCTCGTGGACACCACAGTATTTTTAGGAATTACTCTCGATTCCAAACTTCAGTGGGGCCCACATATTGATAAACTATCAAAACGGCTCAGCACTGCAGCATTTGCAGTTTTGAGAATACGCCAATTAACTGACGTAGAAACAGCTAGATTGGTGTACTTTAGTTACTTTCATAGTGTAATGTCGTATGGTATTTTGCTGTGGGGAAATGCTGCCGACATTCAAACTATATTTGTGCTGCAGAAGAGGGCCATTCGAGCAATTTATAATCTAAAAATGCAAGACTCTTTAAGATAAATTTAAAGACACTGGTATAATGACAGTTGTGTCTCAATATATTTATGAAAATCTAATATATACCCATAAAAACATTCATTTATTTAGTAAAAACAGTGATGTCCATAGCTTCAATACTAGAAATAAGAATAAATTACATTTGCCTCACACTAGACTCCATAAAATTAATAATTCATTCAGAGGTAACTGTGTGCGTTTTTACAACAAAGTTCCAAGCAATATTGTACAATTAAGCCTAAATAAATTTAAAATCATTGTTAAAAGTGTACTTATTAGCAAAGCCTATTATACGGTTACTGATTATATAAAAGACATGAATGCTTGGACTTAATGTTTCTTAGTTCCACCAGGCATTGCCATGAACCTTTGTAATTATACTTGTACCTATAAGTTGACTTTTGTATGACTTGGTAACGATATATATTTTTGTAAATGTCGTTGCTTCTGTAAAAGTTATAGAGTTTCTTGCGCCCGTTCTTCTCTATAACTAAAAGAAGTCCGAATGGGTAGTAGGGAAAAAAAAAATTTGGACTATTCAAAAGAGCATATCTAATTGCCTACTTGAAATAAATATTTTGACTTTGACTTTGACTTTGATAATTGTCAAAGAATTTTATTTAAACTTGACTATGTTACTATGCTCTTTTCCTAAGTATCTAGTAGAGTAGTCCTTTCCTAGTTCTAGAAGAGAACATATAATAGCTGCACATAGTATTGTTAATATTACTTTGATATTACTACTCTGATATTTCACGGCAAGGTTGGTTATTTTTTATTTATAACCTCAAAATATTAACTTTTTGCGTATTATTTTAGTTTCCTGTAAGTGTCCATTCGTGAAAACTTATTTCAATAGGATTCCATATAATTTTAAGAGTTTATATAAGTCACTATCGATTCGACACGGTTCTTAGGCAGAACATGTATGGAGCCGGAACAATGTCCTTTAATAATATCTGCTTTAGTAGTTTATGAGCTGCGTTGCTCAATCTGTAAGCCACAAAAGCCTTTTAAATAATAAAAATGAATTATATAATTATTAAAAATATTGAAAATAATAAAATATACCTACAGTTTAATTACAAATTACTATACTCGTCAGATGACTTAAAGACAAAAACATGACGTCAATGTAATAATCCATTCCTCTATGGATCTTACGTCTTTGTGTTTAAATCTCAATACGTGTTAAAATGACTGACCAGATAATGCCTTTTTATATTAAGTACCTAAGTATAAATTGTTTGTGAACCTAATTTGTGATTTGGCTTCCATCCATTGTACGGTTAGCATAACAAATGTTTTTCATTGTTAATATTTTACGGATAATAAATTCCTGAGACTGTTAATTATGTTATAGTTAATTATGAAGTAGGCCTGTGTCGATCGATCATTTGTTGCGACCCGGGTCGATCGCGACCCATTCGCTTGGTGATTCGATCACAATGATTCGATCAAATGATCGATTGATTGAGGTAGCGGGTTGGGTGTTCAACAGGTCTCGGGTCTCCGATCGGGTGGCTATTGTACGTTTTGGGTCACGCTCGTTTGGTTGGGCTACGAGAAAATTTGGTACTCAAATATTTTTGATACGATTATTACATGATTATGTTATATATAAATAGATAACTTTTAACACACATTTTATATCTCATAGTGTTCATTGCTAGACGTAAATTTTATAAATGAAATAAAATACGCGTCTGTCATACATAGTTGAATTCTGCGAAAAACTCACTGAATTGTTATTGTTTTTTTGTATCGCTTAAAGACTTTCGTAAATGGATATAAATCCATCACGATTGGTCATTTTGCAATTTAATGATTGATTTGCTATTAATTACCACTATTAACTTTTCATAATGTGGTAAGTAAACATTTACAAGGATAAAAACGAAAATGAATTGTAACAATTTGTTTTCAATACACAGGTACATAAATGATCGTGACTCAGGACCGAGTTACCGTGACCCAGTCGATCTCGGTGATCGAATCTTTTCGTGGGTCGTGACTCGATCATTCATAAATGCTACGCGATCGAATCACAGTGATTATCGACTCAGGTCTATTATGAAGATAGTATTCATAGATTTTAATTTATTTATATTTAAAATTACGAACGTTGTAGAAAGTGTGGTTGTTATTGTTTTAACGTTGATTAATGTTTACCGAAGTCGTTATACCAGTGGCATGTAGTGATACGATGAAGAGGAAACGTGATAGTGAAAATATATGTTTTGAAAATAAAATGAAATGTTTTATTACTCCCGCCACAAAAGAGAAGTTTTTTTCATTTATTAAACTAATAGGAGCGTCGATGGTGCTGTGATATCGGCACTGGTCAACGAATCTGATGGTTGGGGCACCCGAGTTCGATCCTGCCATGTACCAGTATTTTTTTGTATTTCGAATTTCATATGTAAGCACATAACATATAAAATATGTTTTAGTAATCATGTGTTATGTATATGACTATATGTACTTTTATCTAATGGTCGTAAGGCAACTTTGGATACACCTGTAAAGAAATACAAAGAGTAGATCTTTGAATGTAATCTTTCAATCAACCCGTACAGGACCAGTGCAGATTACTAACACCTTATCGCCTTAACATAGTTAAGGGTAGGCTCGTGCAACTCGGCGGGGACTTGATGAGCTGTGATGATGAATTAAGTTAATTATGATGAAATAAATTACCACTTATCAAGTTATTTCTTTTTCTCTTTCTTTTTGATGCTAAGTATCGACAACCCTATATCAACGTACCAGGAATACTACGCAGCAATATATCGAGCTAGCGTTTCTTTTGTATTAATATATAACTAGGGCTGGCAGTTGAAAGATTATGCTTTCATTCTGAAATTAGTAATCGTTTTTGTGATATGTTGACAAACAAGCAGACTGCCCAATGCTAAGTTGATACAGTCATCTAAAGTACATGTGAGATTCGCAGCATATATGCAACCCCCACAAAAACTACGGTGTACGTTGTCAACATCATCACCCTCTTGCCCATTTCCCATTATCTGGGGTCGGCGCAGTAGATCTTTTTCTTCCATTCCTCTCTATCAGCCGTCATTTCCATGCTTACTCCTTTCATTCTTATATCATTCAACCTTTTGTCAATATGTGACATAAGATGTCATAGTACCCAGCAATCGTACTCAGTAACTGTCTATACTAGAACACAGTAATGCGAACATTGCAATTTTGCGGCAGAAACAGCGCAGTGGTCGAGTAATCGGCTTCTACGCAATGGGTCGCGGGTTCAATTCCCGCACGGGACAGATATTTTGTATGACCTACAAAAATTCGTTCCGGTCTGGGTTTTTGTGCATGTGAGATATCTGTTTGAGACTGCACCCACGCAGAGGCGGCGTAAGGCGTGGGCGGTGTGAGCCACCGCCCACGGCCTCGCGGTGCAAAAGCCCTAGCGCCTCACAGCCGAAAATATATTTGAAAAAGTATGGAAAATCTTATTTTATATTCCCTTCTTGCACCTACAGAGGGCCTCGCAAAATGTACCATGCCCACATTAAGGTTAGGTCTTGCGCCGCCACTGCACCCACGACACAGGATAAAAATCCTAGTGCTTAAAAAAAATAGGCTTCACAGGTCGGTCCTACGCGGCTACCAACTTGTCTGCCCATCTTGTCTAGCCTACCAACGCTACGGTGTCATATGCCTTTTTTTTGTTATCGCTGAGGAAAATGCATTGAATTGCATACCCTGCACCTGCACCATCATTCATCTCGGTTTCAATCGGCATGCGGCGCTCGCACGATTGAGATAAGTAAATATACCTAGTTCATAGTCGGAGCGCTTCGGATCACGTCGCACAATTGCATCTCGGTTTCATTTGATACGCGACGCTTACACGATTGACTCAGAGTCACTGATATAAGTAAATGAATCAATATCAATATTTGTATCAGTGACTCTGAACGGATTTGATCGGTTCAAAGTCCCTGATACAAATAATACAATGAAGCACTTTACTGATTCGAATCTTTGTACTGATCCGAATACAAATGATCCAATCTCAACAAAGATACATTTTTTCCATCATTATGGAGAACGAAACATGTTTTTTTTTCCTCAGGAGAGGAAGGCTGAGAATCCTCACAAGGAGCACGAAACGTACCCAGGATACCCCCGCAACGGCAAGTTCACGGAGGTTATGTCGGACTCCACGCGACCAGAGCGGTCCGGCCACGTGACCTACCGACTAAACTCAGCCTAAGCCTTGGCCATAAGGGCCCTTTTTTTTTTTTTGTTCCCCTGAGGAAAATGCATTAAATTGCATACCCCGGCTGTGGCGAGCCGGCGGTTATGTGAGGCTCTCCTCCCCAGAAGGGGGGAGCCTACCCACTAAAAACCTCAGGGATGGCCTCCTCAGGCATGTAGGGAGCCCCCGGAACATCAAGCTTCTTCCGGGAACCCCCAGCCTCCGCTCCCCCGTCGACTCAGGGGAGCCTCCTCGGGGGAGGCTTACTACCTCCCCCGGTCTCCTCCACCGACGACGCCCCCCGGCCACGGAAGGGGCGTGGTCCATCCCGGGTCGCCGTAGCGGTCGCGACTTCCTCGCGCCCGCCGGCGACCCGCGGCGGCGCCGCAGCTGTGCTACTGAGCCCGGCGCCGCCTCCTTCGAGCGGGATCGGCCATCTCCCGACCCCGCTCGGCAGCCTCCTTCTGGAGCATCACTGCTTCACAGTAGGAGGCCACAGCCCTCCAGCCTCCCTCGTCCGCCAGCATTGCCGCAATCAATGCCGGCGGAGACAGATCTCGCCCGATCTCTGCGATCAAGACTCGGCGCTCGGAGGCCACGCGGGCACTCCGCCAGCGTGTGCTGGGCCGAGTCAAGGTCGGATGCACAGTGGTGGCGATGTGTCGATCCCTCCCGTCCTATTCGACACAGATACTCACCGAAGCAGCCGTCGGCCATAAGGGCCCTACGGTTTGAATGGAGAAACATGCTTAAACCGTGACCATATAAATAGATCAATCAACAAAAACTGTTCGTTTTATTTTTTGATGCCTTGCCATCTCATTCTACGAAATTTCTATCCCTATTTTCCTAAATAAACATAAAACTGAGAACAGCAGCTGACATTATACTACTCTTGTGTTGAATTCAATAAAAGTGTACTTCGGTTTGTTTGGTATTGCAGTTTTAGTATCTCAGCTGGTATTAGGTACTAGCGACTGCGTGCAGTAACTACGATGTGGATTTTGTGTCACGAGTGCTATTTACTGATTTCGTCATTAATAAATCGCCCAGATTTTAGAAAGGAGGCAAAGTAAAGTTACGATGGACCAGAGCTCATCACCAGGTGTTTAAGAAGTTCAGTTCTCTTTTCTTTCCCAACTTACAGCTAGTCACATTTCATAGATTAAAACAGTCTGTATAAAATACCATAGATTAAATATAGTGTTGATACTTTATAAATTCAACAGACAGCTTGATAACGGTAGCAACTATTTATGAAGATTTATAAAAGAAACGTGTGTTTTAAAATGTTATTTATTATTATAAATTTACACAGTTTTGATTTATTTTTTGAGAAAAACGCCACCTGTTGTCTATTATGTCAGTTTTTTTTCCTATATTTTTCTGTCACAATATCACATTTCTTCGGTTATTTGGATGCTGGTGATGCTCGCTTCCACCAGGTAAAACAGTAAAGGTGAACAGCTATCCTGTCATTTATATAAAAAAAAAAAAGCACAATAGTCCCTAACGATGTCGTTGGCAAGTGATTTGTACCTACGCCAGTTCCGGGGTTCCGAGTTCAGGTCTCGATGGGTGATCAACAAAAATATTTATCTAGGTATACAGGGTTTATTCTTCAAATTTCTGATAAAACCCTGGATTGTTATACCTCGTTGAATAGCTGATGAAACGTAGATAATAATAAGCACATCTGCAAAATAGGCGCCATAATATTTTTTTTAGATATCGTTTAAAGAAAAAAATAATAATTAATTTCGAATAATTATTTTTAAGTTTTAACCGTCCACAACAATTTATTTCGTTATTTTACGTACAATACTGGTTATTGAGGTAATAAAGCATCTTATTGTACAAGTAAAAAACTAATAATAGTAATAATAACACTCACACATTTGATGATATCTCAGCTGATAGCCGAAAATCGGGATATTTTTATAAAAATCAATTAAATGCAATTATCTCAAAAACGGTTAGATTTAGGACAGGGTGTTTCATAATCAAAATAGTCAGAAACTATGTAAACTACACGCTCTTAACGGGAATAGGTCGACATACATGTACATGCTTCTCTACGTATAAAGAGAAATAATCAAAAAATATTCATTTTAACTTCAAATTTATTTATTCAAACAAAATAATTGTATTTTATTAATTGCTATTTTAAAACTTAATAATCTTTAATCGAAGCACGTCTAAGATAAAATAACCGAATGAATGACATAACAACATGCTTGTACTGTCAACACTAAAAAAATAAAAAATGTATCAATTTGCCACAAAAATCCAAATTTGTTACAAAAAATGTGATAAATGAAACCACTCGACTGTTTTGTGCAAACTTTACATAAACCATCTACTAAATAGTCCGAATAAAACCTAAACATTTGGTTTGGATAGATGAGCCCGTTCTTCGGCGACCAGCGGGGCCCGCTACCGGGAAGGCCGACCCTGCATTGCACCGGTCGCTGTCAGTCGGCGATCCCTCGGATGCCCCGGGGGATCGACGGCCTCCCCAGTCCATCGGGGAGGCGAGCGAGCGGCTCACCTCTGGTGAGAGGACGTCGATAAGGTCGTGGCGTCATCCTCACGGCATCTCACGGCCCTGTCACGCCGCGAACAGTTCTCCTCGGTGCGTCTGGCGGCGATGTCGGATGCGCCGTCGATCGAGCGCTCGCGGCAAGCGTCAGTGGAGGGGCATCGCTGAGGTTTTTAGTGGGTAGGCCTACCTCCTTCTAGAGAGGAGAGCCCCACATAATTCTGCGCCTTTCCCGGGGTGCAGGGTATGCAATTCAATGTTCCTCAGCGATAACCTAAAAAAAAGGTGAGGCCGTTCTTTAGTTATAAAATTACAACAAAATGTGGCAGTAATTTATATATATATATAGACGTCTATTCGTTACTCTATGATTATTTTGGACTAGGGTAATAACTATTTATTCATATATATATTTTATTTAATATATACATACTAACTTACGGACCACAGCTTTGCTATGATATATTTTCAAAACAGATTTTCAGACAGAATAGTCAATAACTTGTCCACATAAGTACTGAGTTTTTAGCTTATTTTCATAAGACATCCTCTCTCCTACTTTTGCTGTGTCCCCATAATGGCCCTAAACAAATTGTAAATGAAATGAAGCAATAAATACCTATAACTATCACTACTCTTATTAAAATTTGTGTAGATTGGCTTTTTATGCTGATTGTACCAATCTTTGTTAAATTTCGGTAATTCCCCGCTAGCAGCTATCAACTCTGCTTATATAATTAAGCCTAATAAACAAGTTTAGTTGATCGATTATGTAACTCAAATGATAAGTGATTTTCAATGTAATTCCAAATGTATTGCACGTTGATATCGAAATTTTGGCATTTTCTCAATTTCAAATCGACGAATTTTGAATCATTTTTTTAGGATTGATGGCGGCGCCCCCTTGGGTTTTTCGCCAAGTTTGAAAATTTGGATAAACATCCATGGTAGAAGACATACATCATGTTTTAGCAGAGTGTACTCGGGGACGGACTCACTGCCAACATCTTCTGGTCGGTCATTCTCAGGAGATGGGCAGGTTTAAGCGCTCCCGCACACGGGCCACCGGTCACAGCCACAAAACGCCTCCACTGGCAAGTTTCCTTCCTCAGGAGAGGAGGCTGAGAATCCATCATGGATACCAACGCAACAGGCAAGCAGGGATGCGTTGATTATGTCGGACTCCTGGTGAATCGAGGCGGCTCGACCCACCAGACCTACCGACTAAACTCAGCCTAAGCCTTTGGTCCTAATGACCCTACTGGCTTGTTTGACGAGGGCCGCACCTCAGGAGAGGTACGGTTAGCGCTGCCCCATGGAGAGGGCATAAGCGCTAGAAGAGGCGCGGTTCTCCAAAGTGGGACCGGCCTGTATTGACTGGGAACCTACTCGTGGCTGAGTTTGAGGATGCCGAATAAGGGGAGACAAAAGATGCGACGGCTCAGACGCCGCCGCTTGCAGGTCTTGGAGGTCCTGCGTTAATTGATTGGGGGGGTCGCTCAGGACATTTTGCGGTCTACGTGTCCTCTGCCAATATGGACTGTCGCAAGTTTCCTGTAATTTTCATACATTTTATATAGAGTCGCCGCACACGGTTTGCGCCGGTGGCGGCATACTTGCTTTTGCGTGATGCGTGTCATACTTATTCAGGCTGTCAAACCGTCAGTACAAATGGATAAAAAATATAAAGAAACACACAAGACAAATAAAATATTGTATATTATTTACTGTCTGTATAATCAAAATCATCATCATAGCCCATATGTGAAATGATTCTACGGCTGAATTATTCTAACTGACAGGAGCAGTTTCAATCTAATCTTGGTAGCAATAGAGTTGAAATTCAGAAGGCAGGTCGACAGGGTAGTGTCATTTGCTTGCTTGACCATCCATATTCCAAATCCATATTAATATTTCAAATGTGAATGTTGCTTTGTGTGTAAAGTGGCTGAACTAAATTTGATGAATATTGTTATCATTGTTATAAAAGAAATATATTAACGATGGTAATATTTTGAGAGAGAAAGTATATATTTTACCACGGTAATTATAAAAATACCAAAGTAAATATTTCTTACAATTGTACCAATTAACCTATCCCAAAATAAGGCTTATATTGTAAGTAACGAATAGACAGTGCCGGTTTTAGCACTACCAGCGCCCGTTAGGAGTTAGATTTTCTTATAATTTTATATATCATCAATCAATCAATACATAGTATAAAACAAGTCGCTTTCGCTGTATGTCCGTATGTATGCTTAGATCTTTAAAAACTACGCAACGGATTTTGACGCGGTTTTTTTTAATAGATAGAGTGATTCTTGAGGAAGGTTGTATGTATAAATAATAAATGCATAATATAGTAGAGAAACACTGATAAATTTAAAGGTTTCTAATGTGATGTCGTAAATAAGCACGTTTTTTTGCGCTTATATTGCAAACGCTGGCTGAACCCTACGAGATAGACCAAAATAATGTACTACAGTATTGTACAATATTAAGATACGGTGGATGTTCATTAAAATGCCTTGATTTTATTAATTGCTTTATTTTATTCCTGTTAACACACATTTCCTGTTACGCAGCGTAGACCAGAGAGAGAGATGAGGCAGCGTTTCGTAGACAAACAAAAATTCTACCATAGATAATACAATACAGTATTTATACTCTAATACCGCCCCTCAATTTTTAGTGTAAAAATAAAAATTGCTTATTACACAATATATGGCAACCCTATTACTTAACATTACAATTTTGCAACTGTCGATAAAAAAAAATATGTCATGTGTCACAATTGACATCTTTCAAAGTGAGTCATCTGTCAAAATTTACATTTTTACTAACCTTAAAATTTCACAATACAAAACATTACTCTAACCAGGTTTTACCACAAACTATCACTTTAAACAAAGCATCAACTTTTATTTTAAGCCAAAAAGTAACTTATCTTTAAAATAATTAAACTTCGGGCTGCATAATGCCTTTGTAAAACAATCAGCAATGTTCTCACTTGTTTCTACAAAGTTAACACATAATAACTTTTTATTTACCACTATATCTTTGATAAAATGAACCTTAATGTCTATGTGTTTTGACCTTTTAGTGTTCTCATAGTTATTTATCATTTTTATAGCACTCATATTGTCACAATACATCACAACACTGAACTTTTCACTGTTAAAATCTTCATTTAATCCTTTCACATACAATAATTCAGTAACACACATTGCTGCTGCAATGTATTCTGCCTCAGCAGTTGATAATGCAACCACCTGCTGCTTCCTTGAATGCCATGATATTAGATTATTGCCATGGTACAGTGCCATACCACTGACACTTTTGCGATCACACTTGTCGCTAGCCCAATCACTATCTGAAAAACCTGAAATATTATTAGAAGAATCTTTTGTATAGATTAGTGCTGCATCTGATGTTTTCCTGAGATATCTTAATACTCTTTTTCCAGCAGTCCATAACTCTTGTGTTGGTTTATCTAAATATCTGCTTAATAGTGATGTTGAATAACATATGTCTGGCCTTGTAACCATACTGAGGTAGGTTAAACAACCAACTAATTCTCTATATGGTACATTTTCAATAATCACATTTTCCAAATCATTTCCTTGAAAATGTGTTTCCATTGGTGTATTAATTTGTTTGCACTCCATCATATTGAACTTTTGTAATACTTTAATAATAATTTTTCTTGAGATAATTTTATTGTGTTTTCATTTCTTGTTATGTCTATTCCCAAATAGTTTGTTATTTCACCAAGATCCTTTGCATTAAATTCCTTTACTAATGCCTTGACAGTATATTCTACAGTAACTTTTTGTCCCATCAAAATTATATCGTCCACAAATAATATGAGCCATATATTTATTCCTTTGTATAGACACACATCATAGCTTGATCTCTTTAAGTTAATATTTTCACAAAATTTATTGAATTTATCATTCCAGCATCGCGGTGACTCTCTTAAACCATATAATGCTTTTCTTAATTTTAGAACTTTTGTTGTGCCTTTTACTTTGACTCCTTCAGGAATATTTATGTATGTTACTGACTCTAAATTTCCATTTAAGAATGCTGAGGGAATATCTAGTTGTCTAACTTCCCAATCTTGTACTACAGCATGTGACAAACCTAGTCTTATTGTAGACATTTTTGCAACTGGTGCATATATATTGTTATTATTCATTGGATCTATATCTTGCTGAAAACCTCGAGCTACAAGTCTCGCTTTATTGCTTCCATCCTGTTTAGTTCTAAAGATCCACTTAGTGTCAATTGCTTTGTGTCCTTTTGGTAAGTCACTCTCTTCCCAAACTTCTAATTCTTGTAATGAATTTATTTCTTTACTTATGGCTTCTCTCCAAGATTCACTTTTTATTGCTTCACTATAAGTTTTTGGATCATCACTTCCTATTAATGCATATGCCATGAACATTTCATAATCAGTGAACTTCTTTGGTAAGATTTTAGTACGCACACTTTGATGTATATCTTCATTTTTATTACACATTTGCTCTGTTTCTATATCTTCTTGATTATCTTCTATCTCTTTCTGTTCTATATTTTCTTGTAGAATATTGTATTCTCTATTACTCATATTTTCCTGAACATCATACACAAAGTCTTCTTCATTAAAACGAACATCACGAGATATGATTATTTCACCTGTTATTGGATCCCATAAGCGGTATCCATTTCCTGAATATCCCACAAATCTTACAGTTTTCCCTCTTTTATCAAGTTTATTTACTCTTGGTAATATAGTAGTCCATGCTTTACAGCCAAATACACGAAGATTATCATAGGAAACTCTTCCATAAAAATTATGTGCTGGTACATCATAATTCAATGCTTTTGTAGGAGATCTGTTTACTGTGTATGTTGCACATCTTAAAGCTTCACCCCACATATATTTTGGTATGTTTGTTTCTGTTAACATTGTTCTCACTTTATCCATTAATGTTCTATTCATTCTCTCACAGACTGAATTTTGTTGAGGAGTATATGTACAAGTTGTTTCCTGTTTGATACCATGTTGATGATAAAACTTTTTTAATTTTTCATTTAGAAATTCTGTCCCTTGGTCTGATCTTATCCTTGATACTCGGTTTCCATTATTATTCATTCTGTTGATATATTCTATTATATAATATTTAGCTTGACTTTTATTCTTTAATAAATATGTTTCTGTAAAATGTGAGTAATCATCAATAATTAGTAAATAATATCTTTCTTCTAATTTAGTACTGGGACTTATTGGGCCTCCTATATCAACATATATCTGTTCTCCTATTCTCTTACTCTTAGAATGCATAACTGGTTTGAATGGCACTCTGGTTGATTTACCTTCCATACATGCATTGCATATTTTTGGTGAGGTTGGTAATCCAAGTAGTTTTAACCCTTGATGATTCAGATGATTTAATCTTTTATGCCACAAAATACCTTTGTCTAATTTCTTCAATATCATTGCTTTTTCATGTTCATTTATATAAAACTTTATGACAAATAATCCTGTGTTATATGAATTTCCGAATAGTGTTGTAGAATTATTACTTATTATTGCTCTGTTATTTTGAAATATTACTTTATATCCTTGTTTATTTATTCTTTTTACAGACAATAAATTATGAGACAATTCTTTAACTATAAGTGCTTCTATACTTAGTATTATGCCATTTTGCGTTTTTACTTCTAATGTTCCTTTCTTTTTTATGTTTATTACTTGTTTGTTCGCTACTATCACTTTTAATTCTGGTATTTCTATTATATCTATCATGTATTTTTCATATTTACTATTTATCATATTATGTGTAGCACCTGAATCTATAACAAAAGTGATATCATTTTCTTTTTCAGTACTGCATGACTCATGTGATGAATATGCCTCATCTGCAATAAATGAAACTTTCTTCTTTTCTTCAGACTTTTCTTCTTGCATCAGATTTGCTCTTGGTCTTGCACCTCTACTTCTGTTTCCTCTCATATAATTTCCTCTGCCTCTTTGTACTTTACTGTAGCAATCTTTTGCGAAATGACCTTTCTTTGAACATTTATAACATTTTATAGTTGTCATATCAAAATTGAAACTGTATTCTTCTCTATTTTTAGTGCTTGTCTGTTGTGTATTCTTTAGTTTAAGTTCAGCATCTAACAATTTATTTTTCGTGAAGTCCAGTGTCAATTCCATGTTAGTGGACTCTAGAGCTGTTATGATCGGGTCGTATGAGCTTGGTAACGTTAATAATAGGTGACAGACTTTATCTTGATCCGTTACTTTGCTTCCAGTCTCTTCTATTTCCCTTAATATTTTATCGAATTGGCGAAAGTGTTCACTTAGCTCATCTGTTTCTGAACATTTTAAACTTAGAAGTTTCTTTTTTAGATATAATAAACTTATAGCACTTTTACGCTCAAATACATTTTTGAGATTATTTAACATTTGATATGACGTTTTACAGTCTCTTACGTATTCTAGATACTTGTCTGATAAACTCTGTACTATAATGCTGCGGGCTCTCGCGTCCCTATTTCTGAGATCTCTTTTATCGGCGTCACTGGCTTTTTCAATGTCTACATTTTCGCTTACTTCTTTACATTGTTTTTCCTCTAGGATTATACCAATCCTAAATAGCCACGAGCTATAGTTATCGCCTGTGAATTGCGGCAACTGCAAAGTTGAAGAAGCCATAGTCTTACCATGTGACCGTAAACGCACTTTTTAACTTTCTATCAATCTGTGCCAATCTGGCTTAATTCTGAACATCCAATTACTTTCCCGTCCTACTGGGCCCATAACCTATTAAGATACGGTGGATGTTCATTAAAATGCCTTGATTTTATTAATTGCTTTATTTTATTCCTGTTAACACACATTTCCTGTTACGCAGCGTAGACCAGAGAGAGAGATGAGGCAGCGTTTCGTAGACAAACAAAAATTCTACCATAGATAATACAATACAGTATTTATACTCTAATATACAACTTACAAAAATCCACAAAAAAGTCCGCGATGGTATCTTAGGGATAAACCACCATAACCATTTTTTCACTGCACCCGTGCGAAGCCGGGGCGGGTCGCTAGTAACCTATAATACTTACTGCAGCGCCCCTTTGTGGCCGGCGCCCTGGGCGGTCGCCCAACCGCGCCCTACCCTAACGCCGCTACTGCAAATAGACATACGTATATTATTCGTATATATATAATTTTTTATGCTCGCATTCATCACACAAACATCTACCCAACCGGGACTCGAACCCGCAAACTCAGAGTTAACACCTTGAAACCGGTGTACTAGCCACTCGACTACGAGGTCGTCAAATTAATCATGTCTTTCCTATGAGAAAATCATTTAAATACTGCTGAAGCAAATCTGTTTGTTTGTCTTTGTTTTGACGTACGAGTTTTTGTAATTTGTGTTTTTAATCTACGCAGCCGAAGCCGTGGGCAAGGGTTAGTTATGATGGAGTATTTCCGTGACCCATGACCTACGCTACGATAAATAAAAACGAAGTGGTGATTTCCCGAGATTGCTCTCAAAAGTTGATTATAAGACTGATCGTAAGTCTTCTTGAGTTTCTATAAAACCGATAACCGCGTCTCCAATGGCTTTACTTTTGTAGAATTTCAAAACAAATTATTTATTTGTAATTTATCAATTAGTGGGTCCATAATGAATATAATGATGTCTGCCTTTGTGGTGTGCTTGCTTCTGTCAGTTCTGTTGCTGCATGCAGCTATGGTAAGCCTTTTTTATCATGTTTTTTTTATTATAGCGCTCACATTCTTTAAAATTCAAAAGAAATAAATTGACTAATAAATTATAGATAGACTAGCTGGCCCAACAGACGTTGTCCTGTCAAATGTCTCAAATGTCAAATGTCTCAAATGTCACGTTGTCTCACGTTGTCTCAAATGTTTTTAAATAAATAATTTAGCTGAAAAACAATATCTATATGACCGTATTGTGAATCTAAACCATTCTCAAGCCCCCTGGAATACACACAAAAAATTTCATCAAAATTGGTCCAGTCGTTTAGGAGGAGTTCAGTCACATACACACGCACACAAGAAATATATATATTAAGATAGATAGATAGATAAAACGTTTATTAAATTCTGCAAAATACACAAATCTATACTAATATTATAAAGAAGTAAAGTTTGTGTGTTTGTATATTTATATATTTGTTAAATTGTAAGGGGTAATCTCGGGATCTACTGAACCGATTTTAAAAATTCTTTCACCAATAGAAAGCCACATTATTGCGGAGTGTCATCATCATCATCATCATCATTCATCATCATCATCATCATCATCATCATCATCATCATCATCATCGTCGTCGTCGTCGATTTTAAAAATTCTTTCACCAATAGAAAGCCACATTATTGCGGAGTGTCATCATCATCATCATCATCATCATCGTCGTCGTCGTCGATTTTAAAAATTCTTTCACCAATAGAAAGCCACATTATTGCTGAGTGTCATCATCATCATCATCATCATCATCAGCGGACGGCACGCGATGGCTTCGGGTTTAATTCAGTTCGCTTTCGTGCTCGCTTCGGGGATTATTAATATTATGCCCAACGAAGTGGGCGCGGGTCAGCTAGTATCTAATAAAACAAATGGTAATAATTAAGAAAAAAACAAAAGTACAATCAAACACTATAAATATATGTATGCTGCAGAAAGCAAAAGGTCAAGGCTCAGCTAAATATTTGCCTAATTTAGGTAAATAACTGATTTTCAGCCATCACCTTTTTTTTTTTTGGTTGAGTGGAGTTTTGAAATGAGCAGATAAAATTAATGAGCCAAAAAAATACAAATAATAGTAAAAAAAAAAGAGCCGCATGAGGCTATAACTATCGTTGTCACGCTAGAATACACAAACTGTCATGCGAGTACGAATAAATATTTTAAATACTTTCAAATAAATATAACTATATAATATCTCTTAATTCTATGTATGTATGTATGTGTATTGTCAATTATACAGGTATAAATGAACATTATAAATTACTAGCTTTCTGCCCGCGGCTCCGCCTGCGTGGATTTCGGGATTGGGTCTATAGAGGGTTTTGCTTTTGCCCACGGCTACATATGCGCGGAAGTCGGTTTATGACGCGAAGGTTTTATCACGCTTCCCGTGGGACTATACGTTTTTCGAGATAAAAAATACCACAAAACCTTGCTCTAAAATCACTCTATCTATTGATGAAAACCGCATGAAAATCTGTGCAGTAGTCTTTGAGCGAAGTCTTTATTGCGCATCCCGTGGGATCTGTCGATTTTTCCGGTATAAAAAGTAGCCTATTATTTAAGTCCGACTTTTATCTTTACGTCTGCGAAATTTCAAAGCAATCGGTTCAGTAGTTACGGCGTGAAAGCGGAACAAACACACAAACTCACTTCCGATTATAATCTATATATATAAAAATGAAACCCGTTTCGCGTTGTCACGGCATCACGTGTGAACGGCTGAACCGATTTCGATAATTCTTTTTTTTAAATGTTTGTGGAAGTCCAAGGATGGTTCTTACGGAAAAAAATATTAAGAAAATCTCTCAGAAATATTGAAAAGTATACATTTAATTTTGCATATTTTTAAAAAACGCGCGTTACGAATGTCAATTTTTTTTTTTTATACGAATGTCAACGTCATTCACAGCCATAGACTATATTAAAAGAGCATTAGGTCAACTATACAAAATAAAGTAGTGCATCAAAGCTACGCCTAAGGCGGTACGAAGTTCGCCGGGTCAGCTAGTCTTATATATAAAAATGAATCGCAAAATGTGTTGGTAAGCTCATAACTCAACAACGCCTGGACCAATCTGGCCAATTCTTTTTTGTTAATGTTCGTTGAAGTTCAAGGAGGGTTTTTACAATGAGGAAAATTCATTCGAATAATTATCGGAAATACCCTAAAAACAGCCCTTTTATTTTTCCCATGCAAACGTTTTCTAACTAAAACGTACAGTCGAATTGAGCTTTATTGTTATTGTATAAAGTTCATATTGCAAGCACTTACTGTTGTCTAAGCAATGAAGGTGTGTTCCTAACATCAAAGAGTTCTTCCAGGAATTTTTCTGCCACGCACTACTAAGCTGTGGAATGAATTGTCGCGTGCAGTATTTCCGGACCGATGCGATATCGAAACCTTCAAAAAAAGAGCATATTCCCATTTAAAAAGCCGGCAACGCAGCTGTGGCTCCTCTGGTGATGCGGGTGTCTATGGGCAGCGGTTATCGCTTACCATCAGGGGACCTATTTTTGAATTACGAATGCGATTTCGAAAGCACCGCTGACAAAATAGTCAGCGGTGACTTTGAGGTCACGGATTCCTAAATGCCCAATTTTTGAAAGTCGTTCGCAGAGCTGCCAACATAGATAAAGTACACACATAAATGTAAGAGTTCGGTTCCACGCAGAATGTAGCCGCTGCCGGTTATTGCCGGCTTAATCATTATGGTTATTATATATATGTCGAAGCAAATACGCCGTCATTTCCGTGCGACTCAGACATGGCGGAATAAAGAGTTGATTTGCAGAATTAACCGCAGGCAAAGATCCGTAGGAGTATCGTGCATGCGCACCGAACACGTGCTGAAGCCAGACTCTCTGCTTACCAATCCAAATACCCCGGAGTACCTCAAATCCCGTTTCGTTCTCCACTCCTCAACTTTAAATAGAACCCTTCGTTCCTCGAATGATCTATCTCTTGTTCTCCCACTACACTCTTCAATATTCTATGACAAATCATTTACGGTCAAAGCCGTCAGGCTCTGGAATTCCCCTCCAGAAATAATAAGGCGTGCAAACTCACATGACTCTTTCACAAAACACATTTCTTGCAGCTGGAAAATTAGTATTCTCCATTACTGTTTGTAGTGTTTTTAGTACATGTATTTTATGTAGTATATGAATGTATATTAGTTTTTATGTAGTATATGTATTTTACATCATTTTATAAATATATATTTGATATTTGTATCTCCCGTCAATCAAGTTTTTTATGTTAACTTTCCTTTACTTTTAGGTTGCCTGGAAGAGATTGCCGCTTTGGCAATAAGGCCGCCTTTTGTACTATAATAATTTAGATAGTATGTTTAATACATGTGTAAATTTTTTATTACAATAAAGTTATCATTCATTCATTCATTCATTCATAGGGATATAGGTACAGAGAACGCGACTTCGTTTTATACTATGTCGTTTTCGATCAACTGACCGCTTTTAACACAACATAAGCAAAGTGCCATTGAAGCGTTACCGAAACGCCATTATTGCGTAAACATTAGTAGAATCGGTACACTATCGAAGTAAAGAGTACAAAGATATTCTAGAGACAACACTATCACAGTATACAAGTAGCAGGCTTGTGCTGTGCGCGTGCGCATCTTATCGGCCGCTTCTTCGTTGATTAGGAGTCGTAAATTAAATATAATTTATTTAACTATTTACTTAGTAACTATTGTGCTGTCCAAGAGTATTGCGAGGGATTTTAATAAGGTAAGATACATTTGTTGGGAGGTGAAAACCTTAAATTGTTATAAAGTTGTTGTAAGTAAATGGAAACAAGATATTATTATCTATACTAGTATTTGCGAAGAAGCTTCTAGAAGTTACTAGGGGCGTTTCCAAAAATATATTTATTTAAGTTGTACGTAGGATAATGACGGTTTGAATTCAATGTGCAGTCTCTACCAGTAGAACTAGATCAGAGTATAGTATACCAAGTTTTTTTAAGCCAGTGAATTAGGATTACTTGCTTAATCAAAATAAAAAAAATAACAAATAAGATTTTTACTTTTGATCGACTTGTACAATGGATGCTACACAAGTTCGCGGCGGGAGACCTTGTATTAGAAGAACCAGCAAGGGCAATTTTTTCTCCCTGTATATTTACAGTCGCCAATTAGAAATCTCAAATAAATAGGCTGAACTCAACTTCCTTCACAAGTTTAAACATTATATAACTAGCTTTCTGCCCGCGGCTTCGCCTGCGTGGATTTCGGGATTGGGTCTATAGAAGGTTAAGGGTCATAGCTTTTGCCCACGGCTACATAAGCGCGGAGGTCGGTTTATGGCGCGAAGGTTTTATCGCGCTTCCCGTAGGACTATCCGTTTTTCCGAGATAAAAAATACCGCAAAACCTTGCTCAAGAATCACTCTATCTATTGATGAAAACCGCATGAAAATTTGTGCAGTAGTTTTTGAGCGAAGCCTTTATTGCGCATCCCGTGGGATCTGTCGATTTTTCCGGGATAAAAAGTAGCCTATGTTACTCGGGGATAATGTAGCTTTCCAAAGGTGAAAGAATTTTTGAAATCGGTCCAGTAGTTTCGGAGCCTATTCATTACAAACAAACAAACAAACAAATCTTTCCTCTTTATAATATTGGTATAGAAAACCAGCCAAGTCCGAGTCAGCGTCCCGCACGCAGGGTTCTGTACCACTATACATCTAAATAAGTTGCTATGTTATAGTAGAGTTGCTTGAATGAAAAGTGAAATACAGTTTACGATTTTAACGTATTAAAAACTCATTATTAGATCTCATTCAAACCAATTTTTGGTGGAAGTTTGCATGGTAATACATCATATATTATTTTTACATTTATCATTCCCTTACTTATGAAGTTGGGGGGGGGGGGCATTTTTCGTTCACTTTGGAAGCGTCTCTCGCGCAAACTATTCATTTTAGAAAAAAATATATATTAGAAACCTCAATATCATTTTTGAAGATCTGTCCATAAATTTGAGTTTCAGTTCTAAGTATTTTTTTTATTTTTGTATGACAAATTAGAGAAGGCAATCTTAATGCGGTGCACCGAATATATCTACTTGCCAAGTTTCCACAGTATATTCTCTTAAGGTATAAGGTCAAACGGGCTGGTTTCCGCAACTTGACGTCTAAGCGCCTATTTTGCGTGTGTGGGAATGATGTTGCTATTCTCGCCAGCTTAGCTCGTCCAGAAATTTCAATAGGTTTTTTAACTTACCGAAAACCTCCGGCGGTGAGCTCGGCTGTCCGAGATGTCTTACCCGGTAGTCCACCACACCTGGACACTCCATGATCACATGTGCGGCCGTTTCTTCTGCCTCCAAGCATGCTCTGCACATGGGGCTGTCAGTGTAACCTAGGTTGAAGAGGTGTTTGTTAAAAGGTCCGTGGCCAGTTATTGCCGCGGTTATCTGATTGAGTTGTTTCCTGTTTAGTTTAAGGATGTTCTTTGACAGTTTTGTGTTTATTTCTGGTAATGCAGCCTTTGTTTGCTTGCAGTCTTCAGTGTTTCTCCAGGTCTCGCTATGGAGCTGCTTAGTTTTGTTTCTTATTTGGTTTTAGACCATTGTTTGGGGAGAGGCACTATTGGTTCTGGTCCGTAGACCTTCATTCCTGATCCTCTTCGAGCTAACTCGTCCGCTTTGTCGTTGCCGCACGAGTTGCTATGACCTTTTATCCATTGTAGGGTGATGAGGTTATCCCTCCCTGCCATCATCAAGACGTGGTGACATTCGTATTCGTAATGTAGAGTAGCATTGGTTGTTTGACAGTGATTGTAATACTGTGATTGATTTACTGTCCGTTAAGATTCTTATGTGTTGTCCTTTTATGTTCCTTCTCAGTATTTCTTTGGCGGCGGTAATGATTCCCACGCATTCAGCCTGATATACGGTGTTATGCATTCCCATAGGTATGCAGTATATCTCTTATAGTTACAGAAAAATGTGGCTGTGACATACGGACGGACAGACATGACGAATACATAAGGGTTTCGTTTTTCGCCATTCGGCTATGGATCCTTAAAAACTGTAATTTTATTGTGTTATTTGCTACAAACGTCTGGCAACGAAACTATTGTGTCATTAAAATTAAGGACAGGCGTTGTTATCATTTAAGGATTCAGTATAATCATTCTATAATTTTTTTTATACATAAGTTACCTTATTCGACACCCTTTAGAGTTGTAAATTGCTTGATTTCGTTGATAAAAGAGTTTGGTTATTCATAATTTTTATGATCTGAAGATAGCTTACCTACTCTATAGCAGGATCGCTTGGGTACCTCAATTTTCCTTATCTCTATTTCAATACTCAATACTCAATAACTTTATTGCGTTCCATAATGATACAGGTGACCTTAAAATTAGAGGTAGGTACAATTATGGACCCTGTCGGGCACAGCAATATTGATCAACGGGAGCGAGGAACTATTTTTATGTGTATTAATCATTTCTGATAAAATTGTATTAATTTAAGTATATTTAATTATTTATTATAATTTATATGTAATGTATAGTGTATTTAATTATTCATTTTAATTTATAATAAATATTCCATTTTTATAAAATTGTATTAACTTAGGTAGGTATATTTAATTATTTATTATTATTTATATGTAATATATAATGTATTTGAGTGTATTTTATTATTCATTTTAATTTACAATAAATATTATAATTTTCAATTTTTACTATTACACATTTAGGTAGGTATATTTAATTATTTATCATTATTTATATGTAATGTATAATGTATTTAAGTATATTTTATTATTCATTTTTATTATATTTCCACCAAAAAATAAAAGACAGCAGCTTAAAGAATGGTTATATGTATAATACTTATATATATCTGTGTATTTAAAGTATATTTATGGAAAGGATATTGTAGGTGTGTTGTGTGTTATTATTTTATTACTATAAGAAGCCTGGTTGAGGTATGTATGCATGTTATGTTTGTTGGTCATTTAGGTACTCGTTTACAGAATAGTAAGTTTTATCTAGGAGGAAAGCTTTCAGTTTATTATTAAATATATTTACTTTGGGTTCGTTTTTTATAGAGTTTGGCAATTTATTATATAGTTTAATGGACATAACATAGGGGCTGGATGAGTGCATTGCTAATCTAGAAGTGGGTAAGTTAAGTCTGTTCCTGTGTCTTAGTGTCATTTGAGTCTGTATGTCCTCTCTCTTTATGTATTGTTCTGGGTAATTACGGACTAATTTGCATATTTCAAATATATAGATGCTAGGTAATGTAAGGATGTGAAGATCTCTAAAGTGAGGTTTACAACTGTCGGTTTCTTCAATATTGACTAGAATTCTAATAAGTTTTTTTTGTGAAATAAGAAGTGTATGTGCCTCTGTACTGTTTCCCCATAGGATTACACCATATGTGAGCCATGAGTAAGCGTATGCATAGTAAGTTGATAAGGCGGTCTTTAAATTAGTGGTTTTTTTAATTTCGCGGAGTGCATAAGTAAATTTAGAAATTTTTGCTTTAATTTTTGTACATGTGATTTCCAATCAACATGTGTGTCTAAATTTATGCCTAATAGAGTGAATTTATTTACTGTTTCTAGTTTAATATTGTTAAAGCTATAATCTATATTAAGTGGTAATTTTTGACGGGGGTGAAATGTAATTAATTTTGTTTTATTGAAATTTATTTCTAGGTTATGGTCGGCCATCCAATCAGTAGTACGCGTCAGTATGGAGTCGATTGTGTTATTCAAATTATTATTGTTTTCGCATGATATTAATATTGATATGTCGTCTGCAAACAAAACGCACGGCTCGGCTATATATTCAGGTAGATCGTTGATATATAGGAGGAAGAGAAGACATCCTAGTACACTCCCCTGGGGAATTGACGCGTTTATTGGTTTGAAATCGGATCGAATTAATTCTATTTCATTAGTTACGTGGTTAAAATATTCTATTTCAACTAATTGTTCTCTGTTTTTCAAATAGGATGTAAACCATTGGTGACATCTTCCACGGATCCCCGCACTGTGGAGTTTATTTAATAAGATATCAAACTGTACTTTATCATACGCTTTTGTCATGTCAAGCATTATTCCTGTGGCATATGTTTTATTATTAATAATGTTAAGAACTGCCTGGATGTATTTATATACAGCTACTACTGTAGATCGTTTCTTTCGGAATCCATTTTGGCTATTGTTAAATATTTCAAATTTCTCACAAAAAGCGTAAACTCTGTTGCACATAGGTTTCTCAAAAATTTTGGAAGATGTAGGCAAAAGGGCAATTGGACGGAAGTTGTTGGGGTTGGATTTAGATTTTTTCTTATGAATTGGTTTTATAAGTGATTTTTTCAGTAGATTTGGAAAAATTCCTTCTTCGAAAGATTGATTTATCAGTATATAGAATGGAGGTGTTAGTTCGTCAGCGCATTGTTTAAATAAATTTGGTGGTAGTTGGTCTATTCCGTGGCTTTTTTTTGTTTTTCAGACCCTTAATTATTTTGTTTACCTCATGTAGATCTACTGGGCTTAGAAACATAGAATTTTTGGTAACAGTTATGTTAGAGGTTTTGTTTGGCCTGCTATTTGTTTGGTGTGTGTTTTTTGTCCCTATTTCGGCAAAGAAATTGTTAAAGGTCGTGGCTACTTCTTTAGGTTGTATTATTTTAGTGTCATTTATTAATAGTTTTATATTACGTTTCTCACTTAATTTGTTTTTGTTAGTATTTTTATTAATAATTGACCACATTGTTTTTATTTTATTGTGGGATTCTTTCATTTTTCTTGTGAAGTGATTTTTTTTTGCCGTCGTTATAACTTTTTTTAATATTTTTTCGTACTTTTTATAATGCTGTGTTAGTATTTGGTTTCTAGTTTTAGTAGCTAGGATTTTTAGCAACCGTTTATTCCTACAGGATTTTTTTATAGCCGGAGTTAGCCAATAATTTTTGTATTGCGTTTTTAATTTTATTTTGCGTAAGGGTATATGCTGGTCTAAAATTTTTATTAGGGTATTGTGAAATGTTTCATAGTTTTCGTCCACATTTTTGTCAGTTGTTAAAATATCATTCCATTTTATTTTTTGTAATGCTGATTTAAACTTCAGTATATTTGCATTGTTATAGATTCTTTTTTTAACGTACCAGGTAGTTTGTTTAGTTTGGTGTCGTAGTTTTAATTGGATGGTGGTGCCATTGTGATCTGAAAACCCGTACTCTTGTGTAGTTGTGACCATGTTTTTATCAGTGAAGTTAGTAAATATTAAATCGAGGCAAGTTTTTGTAGTTGGTGTTATTCGTGTGGGGGTTTTAATATGTTGGGTGAAGTTGTATTCTAGCATTAGGTTTAAAAACTGGTTTGCTTTTGTGTTATTTTCTAAAATATTAATATTGAAGTCACCGCATATAATTATGTTATATGTTTTGTATTTATTGTTTAGAAGTTCAAGAATCTTTCTTAGTTGCTGATAAAATATTTCCTCCTCTCTTCTGTTCCAATACATTGTAATTATTAAAAGATTTTTCTAGGTAATATTATTGCACATAGTTCTATAATATACTCTAATGACATATTATTTAAGTCTGGTATTGTGATGTAATCTATATGTTCTTGAAGTAGGATGCAAACTCCGCCGCCTGTATGAGTTTTTCGACAGTATGTTGCGGCAATTTTATATCCCGTAAAGTTGATTGTTTCTATATTGTTATGTGTAAGCCAAGTTTCTGCGATACCTATTGCATTGTATATTGGATTTTGCGTTAAAAAGACTTCTAGTATATCTTTTTTATTGTTTATGCTTTGGATGTTTTGGAAGAGTATCTTAAATGGTGGGTCTTTACTTGCGAAATGTCTGACTTTTTTCTTCTTCCGTTATATTTAGATTACACGGCTGGGTAGGGATGTTCATCATTAATTCATTATCTTTTTCCTCATAAGTATTTTGTTCTTTTCTATTACTGTTTTCTGTTACTTGGACTATTTTTCCGTTTATATATAATTTATTATTACGTATAATTGCATGTAGGCCTTTTTTTCTTGCTTTATATAGTTCTTCACGCAATAGTGCTCTTTCTCTTCGCTCATTTATTTCTAAAAATTCAGATATAAATAATCCTGTTCCTTGGAAGCATTGGCTATTATTCACTATATATTTAGTCATTCTTTTACTGAGCAATTCTATCACTATCGGTCTGTTTTTCAAAGTTCTTTTTCCTACTCTGTATATATCTTCTATATACCCGGAGAGGTTTACGTTAACTGTGTCGTTGAACAGCTGTACAAGTCGGTTGCAGAGGTCATATTCTGACTCTCCGTAACAGTCGGCTAGTCCATAAATAACAATTTTTTTGTCCTTATTTGTATATGACTTTTGTGATTGGAGTGTCTGTGAAGATAGCTGTTTTATTTCTTTTCTTAAGTTTTCGTTTTCTATTTGTAATTCCATTATTTTTTGTTAATTATTTCTATGTCTTGTTTTCTATGTTCATTTTGTGTAGATAAAGCTTTAGTTGTAATATCAAAGTCTAGTCTTAGTTTAGTGATGGCTCTATTTATCTCAGTTTGTATTATATTTTGTAGTTCCTTTATTATGGATATGTTATTCTCTTTTAGACGTTGTGCTAATAACTCACTGAAATTATCTATCGTAAGTTTAGCTTGAGTGTCTTTCAACATTTTTAGGTTATCTTCTGTGTCTGTGTTTGTATACAATGTATCACCCAAGAAGCTCATGTCCTCAGAACATGACGTATAATTGTTCAAAGTGTTTGTCTTTTTCCTCTGTGTGATATTATTTTCCTCTGTTGGTGTACAGTAATCTAGGTTATAACTAATATTTGTAGGGTTACGTATTGGCGTGTCGATATTGCCAGTCTTAGGTATTTTGCAGATACAGGTCTGGCATTTCCATGTCTTTTTGTGCTGCAGAGTCATTGATTTGGTGTAGTATTCTTTCAAGACATTTCTTAGCAGATTGTTCACATTTGAAAAGGTGGGGTGCCGTGAAACAGGTAGGGGGTGCCGTGACTTTACATTTTATATCTGAAGTTGGCAACATCGATTGTGATTCTTGTGGAAAGCATTGACAAAATTAAGAGAATACATTATATAATATATCGCACTAATAATACAACAGTGTATCAACTCAAAATCGAACATTTTTCAGAATCAACAAAAAACTTATTACTCACTTCATGTAATAGTTGCATATTGAATAACTGTCACATAAGTTTTTTAATTTGTCCTTATTCTGTTTTTGCACTAATCGAGCGACGGTCTTGATCACGCGTGAGGAATCAAATTTTGCGTGTGTTTATAGTATTATGTCAAGTACGACGTTTTGAGTTGATACACTATTGTATTATTAGTGCGATATGTCACATTATATTTTGGTCTGGATAAACATTTTATCTAACTCGTAACCTAAGCATGGAGTTAGCATCCATTCTATCTTAATTTATTTATTTTAATGGGATAACAAACGGTTACAATATAAAGTATACTATAGTTTGCTTAATCTATGCAAGCCATGCATAGATTAAGCAAACCAACTGCAACCAACAACGTTATCCACAGATTAATAAAAACAAAAATAGTGCATTATGCTTGACCTCGGTAACACACAGCACTCACACATGCCACATATTCAACAACTAATTTGTTTTAATTTTTATGTTTAAAATAAAATAAATTAATGAATATTTCACAAAATAATATTAATTACATACATATGATTAGATTTTATTGTTTGAATTATCATGTAATATTGTTAACATATCTATTTCAAATTTGCGTTTTGACAAATTGAATACATGTATTCTAACTTCTTTATGATTGAACTATATTCTTGAAGAAATGTTGTCTTTGATACGTTCTGTGTACTCCACAGACGCTGGTTGAGAAAAGGGTTCCTAAAGGGTCTATAGCGAGATCACTTGGATACCTCAATTTTACTTATTTCTGTCACATAGCACTGCTACGGTTTTGAAAGTTAAAATAGGCAGGAGTTGCTGTGACTTTACACTCCATAACTTAAGTTGGCAACACGCACGTGGTGCTTGTATAGGTTGCGTGATATAAAGTATGTTCGAGTCATTTTTCCCGTGGTTAAGGCATATCATTTTGCATCAGAATCGGATTATAGGTATTTTACGATAAAATGCAAAGGTGGTTATAGTATAGGTCCCAAAGTGGTCTATAATGACTTATGTATATAATACTATGGTTGTCTATAACAACCCACAAGGGGTCTACGTCAGTGATACAAAAATTTGGGGGTCTATTACTTACATTATTATATAAAGACGTAAAATAAAATAACGAAGAAAATCCATACTAATACTATAAATGGGAAAGTGTGTCTGTCTGTCTCTCCGTCTTTCACGGCAAAACGGAGCGACGAATTGACGTGTTTTTTTACGTGGAGATAGTTGAAGGGATGAAGAGTAACATAGGCTACTTTTTATCCCGGAAAAATCGACAGATCCCACGGGATGCGCAATAAAGGCTTCGCTCAAAAACTCTCTAAAACTCTATCAATAGATAGAGTGATTCTTAAGCAAGGTTTTGAGGTATTTTTTATCTCTGAAAAACGGATAGTCCTACGGGAAGTGCGATAAAACCTTCGCGCCATAAACCGACTTCCGCGCATTTGTAGCCGTGGGCAAAAGCTATGACCCTTAACCCTCTATAGTCCTAATTCCGAAATCCACGCGGGCGAAGCCGCGGGCAGAAAGCTATTATAAGCTATTTATAAAAGTACCTATGAAGTAAAAAATTATCATAAATGTTTATAAAGTAGGCATTCAATATCAGCTACATAAGTAGGGGGTCTATCTAAAACCGAAAAAGATGGTAAAGGCTCTACGACACAAAAGAGTTTTTAACCTCTGGTTACATACTCACATACTCCCAGCGTTCATACGTTAATAGCGTTAATTTCAATAATAACAAAATATGATATATTGATATTATTGCAAACAAAAACGACAAGTTAGACGACAAATTATAAATTGTTTATCGGTCGGGTAGTTACAGATCTGATTATTTTGTATTTTTAACACCCGACGCAAAACCGACGGGGTGTTATAAGTTTGACATGTCTGTGTGTGGGTGTGTGTCTGTTTGAAGCACCGTAGCTCCCAAGCGGATGATCCGATTTTAATGCGGTTTTTTTTGTTTGAAAGGTATATCCGTCGAGAGTATTCTTAGCTATGTTTGGTGGAAAGGTCTTCAAGGTCATCAGGTCGTTAATTAGGTGTGATAGGAATGTTACACGCACAGCTTGCTTGCAAGCATATGTGGGATCTGACATTTGAAACAATAATGTCTTCTGGAACCACTTGAGCTGGTCTGCTGTTAGGGCTCGAAAATAGGAGACATAACCCTGGACAGCCTTTTAGTAAGCCCATCGAATTTGGGCTGTTTGAATTTGTCTTTGTTTTTCTTATTTTTCCTCAGGAGAGGAGGCTGAGAATCCATCATGGATACCACCGCAACGGCAAGTAGAGATGCGGTGATTATGTCGGACTTCTGGTAAATCGAGGCGGCTTGACCCAACAGACCTACCGACTAAACTCAGCCTAATCCTTTGGTCCTAATGACTCTACTGGCCTTGAATTGACGGAGAGCCGCACCTCAGGAGAGGTACGGTTAGCGCTGCCCCATGGAGAGGGCATATGCACTAGAAGGGGCACGGTACACAAAGTGGGACCGGCCTGTGTTGACTGAGAACCTACTCGTGGCTAAGCAGAAGGCTGCCGATTAGGGGATGAAAAAAGAGGCGACGGCTCAGACCGCCAATCTTGAAGTCCTGCGTGAGTTGTTGGGGCCGATATTGACTGTGCCTAGAGATAGGCTCGCGGAAGGCGGTGTTGATGGGATTTGCCTTGTTCTGTAACAAAACTTATAATAGTTTCATATACATACATACATATTCTCACTTCTCTTTCCCATGGGGGTAGGCAGAGATCACAGTTTGCCACTTCCCACCACCTCCAAACATGTATCTCTAGCTTCCTCGACTGTCATGAATACTTTTATATATATGATTATGTAATGAGTAGCACTGGTTTGTAAGCAGTGGTTCTGGCATATTTCTTTTGTTCCCCCTGAGAAAATGCATTAAGTTGCACACCCCGGCTGTGGCGAGCCGACGGTTATGTGGGGCTCTCCTCCCAGAAAGGGGAGGCCTACCCACTAAAAACCTCAGGGATGGCCTTCCTCAGGCATGTAGGGAGCCCCCGGGAACACCAAACTACTTCCGGGAACCCCCAGCCTCCGCTCTCCCGTCGATACAGGGGAGCACTCCTCGGGGGAGGCTACACTACCTACCCCGGTCTCTTCCACCGACGACGCCCCCCGGCCACGGAAGGTGCGTGGTCCATCCCGGGTGGCCGTATCCGCGGCGACCCGCGGCAGCGCCGCAGCTGTGCTACCGAGCCCGGCGCCGCCTCCTTCGAGCGGGATCGGCCACCTCCCGACCCCGCTCGGCGGCCTCCTTCTGGAGCATCACTGATTCACAGAAGCCACAGCTACAGCCCTCCAACCTCCCTCGTCCGCCAGCATTGCCGCAATCAATGCCGGCGAAGACAGATCTCGCCCGATCTCTGCGACCGTGGTTCTGGCACTGCTCTACGAATTGGATGATTTGACGGGGCCGGGGTTTATCTTGCTATGTACTAATGTTGTTTTCGTTTATCGAAAGGTGATGGTCGATGGTGATCGAGAGAAGAGTATACATTATTGTAGATCATCTGGATAAAGATTAGATTTAAATATCTCCCGTTTTTTTGTAATTAATAATTTAAATTATTTAATACTAGCAAGTTGATGGAATCTTTTTCTTTTAAGTTTTTTTTTCTTTTTATTAATTTGCCCAAGACATGCTGTCAAAGTCGCATTGACAGCGGACGAGTGTCATCATTGGTCACAGACTATACATTCAGGGTGGTCAGTAACACAACATGTCTAGAACTTCATGAATTTATAATTACTAAATTACATTTCTTTTGTTAACTAATATAACCATTTTTCAATAAGATTTAAATAAATTATCATTTTATATACTTAATTAAAAATTTTAACCACGTATTGGGATGTGTTTTACTTGAATATACTAGTACTTTCAAACATCATTTACAGAAAAACGGGGATTTAAAAAAAATATAATAAATTGTAAATTGGATGAACATAAAATTACCTTTCGATTGATATATCTTACGTCTCTGCACATGATTAAGGCCTACTTTTTGTCTATGTCCTTTCTACGTGCAATCATTTGACGCTCCTACCGAGAAGGTGTGCTATAGCATTTAATCAATAATGTATGTATGTTTCTACATTTTACTTTTATCTATGTATTGTTTTGTTTATTCTTTGTTATTCCGAAATTGAGTTTTGTTATTCCAACATATCAACTTGACGGTTATTTATTTGCTGCACATTAATCTAATACTTACTTTACTAATATTATAAAGCTGAAGAGTTTGTTTGTTTGAACGTGCTTATCTCTGGAACTGGTTCGAATTGAAAAATTCTTTTTTATTGAATAGCTCATTTATCGAGGAAGGCTTTAGGCTACATTAACATCACGCTGCGATTAATAGGAGCGAAGAAATAATGGAAAATGTGGACAAAACGGGGAAAATTATTCATCTTTGAGGGCTTCCGTTGCGTGCGCTGCGAAAACGGTTCTAGATACCAAAAAAATATGTATGAAAAAATTGTTCCTCTTAAAATGATCTAAAAAAAGTTGTCCGCGACAGTATATGTCTATCTTTTAATGTTAACTCACTAGAATCGTTTTTATAGTAATCAAATTTGGATATGTCGCGTTGTCAAGATCGGATACAGCTGAGGTGGTATGCAAAAATATATATGATGCTCAAATTAACTATTCCACGCGGACGAAGTCGCTGGCACAGCTAGTAATATAGTATGTAGAATATACATATATTGGGTTTCAACCTAATTTTGAAGGTTCGATATACATTATTTTTGTTTTTAATTGACTGTAACCTGTTTTTGTACTTATCATTAATTAAATAAATAAAATCAATGTTATTACTGTAGCATTCAGGCACTTACGTGCCGGCCGGCAATGCTATCAACGTTAATCCTTTATTTTTGATTGTTGATAATTCAACCGCTGACTAGCATCATGTGACTTCGCCAAGTCACGCCACGTAAAGTCATGCACGCACGGCAACTAGTAACCATACATTAACCTTCATTCGAAACTTATACAATTTTCCCATTTCGACTTTACATTTCTTTTAAAATTGAAGACATGAGTGGATGAAGGTGATATGTAACATTTTATTATTTTTTGACGTGAAACGTCTTTAAAATCGCGCTGAAAACATACGGGTACGCAGGTTTAAAAAGTGGACCGTAACGAAAAGGTCTATATCATCGTATCTTAATAATTAAAAAACTATTAGTCTTAGAAACGAAAAATATGGTGTGAATATTTCACTTATATAGTCAACTCGCTGTTGTGACATTGAGTTTAGAAAATACTTAAAAACCCGTCAATCTTGTTTTTGTTTCAATCTTTTACTTTAAAAGCGATTCCCTAACATAGACGTTTCACGTTAAAAACAACGGCCGTGTGCCCCGGCACAGCCCCACCCGATTTTTCACATTATTGCGTATATGAAGGTGTTATGTCCGTACACACATTTTGTTCTTTCAAACATTGTTGAAATATGTTCTAAAATGAAGATAACCAGTGTATGAAAGTGTTATGTGCAGGTGGTCGGTAGTAAACAAAAATGTATGAAGGTGTTAAGGGCACTTAACCATAGACTCGTACATATAACGAATAAATGTTGTTTTTTTAATTTCTAACTTTGTATTAGTTTTTTATCGACTACATAAAAATACACTAGATTATTTTAATACTAGCTGACCCGCGCCCACTTCGTTGGCATAATATTAATAATCCCCGAAGCGAGCACGAAAGCGAACTGAATTAAACCCGAAGCCATCGCGCGCCGTCGCGCTGATGATGATGAATGATGATGATGATGACACTCCGCAATAATGTGCTTTTCTATTGGTGAAAGAATTTTTAAAATCGATGATGATGATGATGATGATGACACATCCGCAATAATGTGGCTTTCTATTAGTGAAAGAATTTTTAAAATCGATGATGATGATGATGACACTCCGCAATAATGTGGCTTTCTATTGGTGAAAGAATTTTTAAAATCGATGATGATGATGATGACACTCAGCAATAATGTGGCTTTCTATTGGTGAAAGAATTTTAAAATCGATGATGATGATGATGATGATGACACTCCGCAATAATGTGCTTTCTATTGGTGAAAGAATTTTTAATCGATATGATGATGATGATGATGATGACACTCCGCAATAATGTGGCTTTCTATTGGTGAAAGAATTTTTTAAATCGGTTCAGTAGATCCCGAGATTACCCCTTACAATTTAACAATATACAAACACACAAACTTTACTTCTTTATAATATTAGTAATAGATATAGTCCAGTACTACTAACTAATAGTAACTTCATATAATCAAATATCCACACAGTAATAATGAGAACTTTAAAACTTGTTCCTGATAAATTATGAATCAGTGACATATCACCTTCATCAACTCATGTCTTCAATTCTACTAATATTATAAAAGGCGAAAGTGTGAATGTATTTTGTTATTGTTTTACGTAAAAATTACTGATTGGTTTTCAATTAATCTTTACAGTAATATACCTTATACTCAGAATAAACACATTTCTCACTATTTATAAAGAAATTCGCCACGCTAATATAAGCTATCCGAAATGCTAATCCTGGACAGACAAAATCACGAGCAACGGCTAGTAAATATATAAATATGAAAAAAAAGTCAAATAAAATATTCCACTCGGGCGGGACTTGAAGCCTTGTGAACCTTCCGGCCACTGAGCCTATCCGTCACACAAAACGCGTGAATAGCACTCTCGTCGATATTTGTATAGTGTACTGAATAACTTTGATTGTCATAGATATTTTAGAAACAATTTGGGTTAGGAGCGTCGGCGGTGCGTTTTAACGAACGCGAAATCTTCTGATTGTAGACTAGCCATGTGCCATGTGTTTTTTAGGGTTCCGTACCTCAAAAGGAAAAAACGGAACCCTTATAGGATCACTTTGTTGTCCGTCTGTCCGTCCGTCTGTCAAGACCCTTTTTCTCAGGAACGCGTGGAGGTATGAAGCTGAAATTTATATCAATTACTCAGGTCTACTGTCCCTTGAAGCTGTGAAAAAATCAAACTTCTAAGCAAACGCAATCAAAAGATACAGCCGTTTATGCCGCAAATTTTCGACACTTGCAAGGGAATCAAAACCTACAGGGTGCTTCCCGTGAACTCAGAATCTTGAAATTTGGTACGAAGCAACGTCTTATAGCATAGATAAAAGGAAAAATTACGAAAATCATAAATTTTTAGTTACATCACATAATATATTTTTTTAAAAATAATTTTAAACTTACTACCCATTTCCTCATAAACGCGTAGAGGTATTAAATTGAATATTAATATACCAAATACTCAGGTCTATAATACCTTTAAGCTGTAACAAAATCAAACTTCTATGTCAACGCAATCAAAAGAAACAGCAATTTAAGCTGCATATTTTGGAACTCGCAAGTACTCGCAAGGGAATAAAAACCTAAAGGGTACTTCCGGTCGACCTAGAATCTTGAAAGAAGATTGGCAGGAAACTTACATTGTTGGTACCATAGTTAGACTAAGTGTACGGCGATAAAAATACCATGTATTTCTTCGTTTTTAATAATATAACAAAAAAGGTAATCGCACCATATGTCTGCAACTGCTAAATAAAAAGATAAACTCATTTAAAAAATAGAGCATAGAGGTAACGAAACGTTATAAATCACTTATGTTTTGACTTTTGCGACGCTTTGTCGATAACTATGTGTTATCAAAACGTTGTAAATGTCAAAATATGTGATTGATTTAATATTGACATAATCTATGCACGACACGACCATAAATGATATTGCATGTGACCACAGACAAAGTAGTAGAAGCTACGTACGTTAACATAATATACTAATCTGTGACGTTAACTTGACTTTGCCAGTTGACATAATGGTGACAGATTTTTCATTTATATCTAAAAATACAAGACTCAGCTAGGAATAGTAATATTACATTCATAAATTCTAGTGATATTATCGGTATTCTAACTGTCATTAATCAATTATCAGAATATGTATTAATCTATAATCGATATATCTGTAACGAATGAAAGTTATTTTTCTTATGCATATTGCGTTTTAATATTGCTTGGCACATAAATACGTTTTGTTATCAATATTCCCTGAAATTGTAACTTCAATTTTTCTTTATTTACAAAAGTTATAGATTTTTCTCAGTTAAAGAAAAATAGGTAACCAGTTACCGTTTACAAAATATTAAAAAAATCAGAATCGTACATTTAACAATATGATGGGTACCAGGCTTGCCAATCTTCTTTGGCCATGAAGCAACGTTTTATAGCAACATAAAAGGAAAAATTCAGAAAACCTTAAATGTTTAGTTACATTACAAAATATATATATATTTTTAATAAATATAAACTTATTACTTTTTTTCCTCATGAACGCGTAGAGCTATCAAGTTGAAATTCCACCTTGCAGGTTTGTACGGAACCCTCGGTGCGCGAGTCCGACTCGCACTTGGCCGGTTTTTTTTTTGATTTCGAATTGCGTATGCACATTTATCCGACGCTTCTATGGTGACGGAATACATTGTTGTTGTGTATTTCGGAACGCATGTGTTGACAGCTGTCACTTTTGGCGCCTTTTGTTATCTGTCTTAGGTTAATAGAATAGTCGTGAATAATAACAATAAAGTATGTTGTAATAGTACATTACGATATTAGTGCGTTATAACCAATACGCACATCATCATCAATGCCTCTATTGCTGGCCGCTGCAGTAGGTAATCTATACTAATATTATAAAGAAGTAAAGTTTGTGTGTTTGTAAATTGTAGGGGTAATCTCGGGATCTACTGAACCGATTTTAAAAATTCTTTCACCAATAGAAAGCCACATTATTGCGGATTGTCATCATCATCATCATCATCATCATCGATTTTAAAAATTCTTTCACCAATAGAAAGCCACATTATTGCGGAGTGTCATCATCATCATCATCAGCATCGATTTAAAAATTCTTTCACCAATAGAAAGCCACATTATTGCTGAGTGTCATCATCATCATCATCATCATCATCAGCGGACGGCGCGCGATGGCTTCGGGTTTAATTCAGTTCGCTTTCGTGTTCGCTTCGGGGATTATTAATATTATGCCAACGAAGTGGGCGCGGGTCAGCTAGTGTACTATAATATAGAAGATATACTATCTTCCTAACATAGTTAGGGTAGGACTTGTATGAGCTGTAATATATTGCAATTATCTGATAAAATCAAACTACATTTAAGTGCTGTAACGTAGCACATTTCAATTCTGGGATGTATGTTTACGGAATTAAAATTCTTATTTCGGCTGTTTTCATTAAAACATCCAAGAACATCTACATAGGTACTTAATATGGATTAATTTGCTAAGAATTACCTTAGGACCTCTTTGTATTAGTAAGTAGAACTCTCACTTATATTCAAGGCTTCTTATGCCACCATATATATGTTATCGCCACGTAATTTTCTAATCACTATCTGCTTATTTAACATACGTTACGCAATCAAAATTAGACGGCCAAAGTATTTTAAAACTGTCAGGTGAGATCTGCTGTGTTTACCTTACGAATTTTAGCCAGCAAGGAACGTGACATACCTATATATAACATATATTATTCAACTCATTCACGTTTTAATTTATCTGAGAAGCTTGAATTGCTGTCTACATATTTTATTGGTGGCATATCCACGGTTCTAGGATTGTCCTGTTAATTAAACAGATATTTCTTACACTCACACCAATTGGTCGGCAACTTGCGGCTCGTGAGCCACGTGTGGCTCTTTGGATACGAAACTGCGGCTCTTTAATTCCTTACGCAAAATCAAAATTAAAATCAAAATAATCTTTATTCAACATAGACCTTTACAGGCACTTATTGACGTCAACAGACAAAACAAAAAAACAAAGCTTAAAAAAAAAAAAACAAAAACCTTGTCCGTATGTACGAATAAGGAAATAAAATAAAAAAATTGACTCGACACCTGTTCGGAAATTGGGAGAGCCTTCTCGAGAAGAGCAGGCAAGAAACTCTGAAGGTCTATTTTTTATCTCCTCTTTACAATGATAATAATTATAATAATATAATATAAAAATACATATAGTATAAGATACAATCATACCTATACGATTACAGTCGTATGTATGTTTACATACACATATAAAAATAATACAATATTATAAATAATGTTGTTACCAAACATGGCTCTATGAATAGTGTCCCTATTCCCAATAGTGTGATCATTTAGATAGTCACTTACTTTATAATACTAACCTTTAAGTCATGAGTGTCTTTTTGATATGGATTTTAAATTTATTACAAGGCAAATCAATGACACTTTGCGGAAGTTTGTTAAACATAGATATACACATTTCCCCAAGAACGAACAGCTAGTTTTATGGAGTCTGAACATTGGAACCGACAAATATATGATTAATAAAATTGCTAAATAAAAAAATATTAAAAATATATATAAATAAAATGGATTGTCAATATGGGCCCCCCAAAACACAAAAGCTAAGGCTAAAGCTGTAGAGAAGTGTGTCTCTTCGAAGGTGAGGCTTGAGGAAGCGCGAGGAGGCGTCAGAGGATAGGGCGGCGACGGAGGGACTATAATGTCCTGATTCCGCCGTCCTAGTGAGGGTCGGCGGGCGGTGTGGATGGGTACCGAATCGCCTGCATTGCCCACGACTCCTGTAATGGTGGGGGTAGCTACCCTAACGATTTTACAAATATACAAACACACAAACTTTACTTCTTTATAATATTAGTATAACTATTTCCTTTTACAGATATCGACAATGTCAAAACGCACGGTGCTGAACAATGACTACAAGGGGTTGGTGGAAAGCATGAACATCCCCGCGGATTTGCGCGAACGCGACGGGAAGTTGTTCGCTAGCTTCGGCTCCGTGATACCCATCCACTGCTGCACACCAGACGAGGTAAGGCCTGACTGCTAATGAGCAGGAGGTAAATGAATGGGATCATGAGATGATGACGAAGCTGAATGTGAATGTCGCCTCACCTCTTCCCCTTAAGGGTCGCTGTTCATCAAGTTATATCGGTGACCCTGGTTATTCCGGTGATTTCATTTAAGGATATATAAAAAATATAACCTCAGCGACTTATCTCAATTTAGTCATGCGAAATACATTAGGTATTATGTGTTTTCAGCTCCTGAAGAAGGAAGGAGAGGAGAGGCTAAGATCCGCAGAGCACAAACCCAGTACAGGATACCCTCAAGAAGTCTTGTACCGGTAATCGCCTAGGAAGTTAACTTTAGCCAAGCCTTGGTCCAAATAACCTATAATTCGCTTTATACATACATACATACATACACTCACGCCTTTTTCCCATGGGGGTAGGCAGAGATTACGTCTTTCCACTTGCTACGGCCCTTACATATCTCTTTCGCTTCATCTACTTTCATAACATTCCTCATACATGCTCGACGATTGCGGGTACTTCTGACCTGGCCTTTTTTGAGGACACTTTCGATTTGTTCGAAATATGTTCGCCTAGGTCTTCCTCGTCCCGTATCTCCACTCACTCCAACTTCATAAATCATTTTGGTCAGTCTACTTTCATCCATCCGTTCCACATGCCCAAACCACCCAAGCATCCCTTTCTCTATTTTTGTCACGATATTCTCTTTCAAACCACATTTCTTTCTAATCACTTCATTATACAATGTGTCACTCAGTTTTACTCCTGCCATACTCCGCAAAGCTCTCATTTCTACTGCATTTATTCTGCTTTCATGTCGTTTCTCCCATACCCAACTTTCACTTCCGTACATTAATGTTGGGATCAGCACGCCCTCATGCACTGCTAGTCGCGCCTTTTCTGACTACTCAGAAACGTATGCATGGCCTGAGTATGTGCTAGTATATGCCAGTATCTGCTTTACTGACACTTTAAAATAATTGCCATGTGTCGTTTGTTATGGCCTCATGCGGCTCTTTTTCCTATTTTTTTTTCTCGCATTTGTGACTTTTAATCGGGCTTATTCGACCTTCGTAGTCGAGTGGTATGTATACCGATTTCAAGGTGTCGCTGAGGTCCCGGGTGCGAGTTCCGGTGGGGGCAGATGTTTGCGTGACCATTCCAAAACTAAATTACTAACTATTAAACAAAATTAAGAATTACTAATCTAAGTAACAAACATGAATTTAATTACCTGCAATTAGATAAAAGATGAGATAGGCAAGCATGTGACACTAATTAATTAGGAGCGGTCCCCCAACGCGAAGTTTTTTTTAATATTAATACATACTTATACATATAGGTACTTTAGGATTAATTTTCATTTATTATTTTTTACTTTTTAAAGGTAGCTTATGTTTTTTGTGTCGGGAGTTTTGAAATTTGCTTTCTGCAGCATTCATATATTTGTAGTGGTTAAATGTAGGTAGGTATATTCATTTTTTCTCAACTATTATCATTGTTTTTCTACATATTTATGTGTATTTTGCAGAAAATTGACTGTGTTTAGGTTCACACAAATATAGTTTGTGCTAAAATTTTACTAGAAGACCAAAAAGGAATGAAAAAGTATTGTGGGCATTCTTCTCTTAATGACAGGTCTAAAATGGCAGCTTTATATCGTACTAGCTGACCCGCGCCCACTTCGTTGGGCATAATATTAATAATCCCCGAAGCGAGCACGAAAGCGAACTGAATTAAACCCGAAGCCATCGCGCGCCGTCCGCTGATGCTGATGATGATGACACTCAGCAATAATGTGGCTTTCTATTGGTGAAAGAATTTTTATGAAAATCCGGTTCAGTAGATCCGCCGAGATTACCCCTTACAATTTAACAAATATACAAACACACAAACTTTACTTCTTTATAATATTAGTATAGATGTATGATTTAAAATTAGTAATATCCCCTTAAAGTTCTCTATTATTTTCGAATGCCAATAAGATCATTGAAAAAATGCAAAATTTTCTAGATAACAACATCCTCGTGAGGTCTTTTTTTTAACGAGGTGGAAACCTGTTTCACACCGTACTTGTCAATGGCTAATTAACAGTCGATTCCATTCTGTTCTTACTTATCTCTCTATTATTTCCAACAGCTGCAATGTTGCGTTCCATTCCAGGTGGCAGAACACTCACAGAAGACTCACCATTACTGCGACATTTTCACGGAACAGCTGCTGGCGCCGCTCGGCGAGCTCGCCTACGTGCGCCTCGACGAGAACTACGCCGAGAAGGTAAGTTTACCTAGTTCTCATATGTAGCATCATGTCGTTACATGAAGATAGAGAGATAAAATATAATAAGTTTATTTGCTAAAACACGCATTCATACATAAGACAACATTTGCAGTGGTATTGGATTTATGTGCAGCAGCAAGAAGGATCTAGGCTCGGTGTGTGACTACTGACGATAAGAACACCGATTTTCAACCGCCATCTTTTTTTCTTTTTTGTTCCCCCTGAGGAAAATGCATTAAGTTGCATACCCCGGCTGTGGCGAGCCGGCGTTTATGTGGGGCTCTCCTCCCCAGAAGGGGGAGGCCTACCCACTAAAAACCTCAGGGATGGCCTTCCTCAGGCATGTAGGGAGCCCCCGGGAACATCAACCTACTTCCGGGAACTCCCAGCCTCCGCTCCCCTGCCTAGAGGGGAGCCCTCCTCGGAGGAGGCTACACTACCTCCCCCGGTCTCCTCCACCGACGACGCCCCCCGGCCACGGAAGGGGCGTGGTCCATCCCGGGTCGCCGTAGCGGTCGCGCCTTCCTCGCGCCCGCCGGCGACCCGCAGCGGCGCCGCAGCTGTGCTACCGAGCCCGGCGCCGCCTTCTTTGAGCGGGATCGGCCATCTCCCGACCCCGCTCGGCGGCCTCCTTCTGGAGCATCACTGCTTCACAGAAGGACCGTCACCTAGAGACAGCTAATTGTGCTATTCGAACAAATATCTGTTTGTGTGTGGAATGTGACAAACAAACATGTACATATTTTCATATTTCTTTATTTGGTATATAATATATGGTATATAAATAAATGAAAGTTAATTTGGTTTATTTCACGTGTTTTTATAAAACACTGTCTTTTATAAGGCGTGCGCGGGGATACAGGAGACGTATTTTTGAATCATTAGACTTGAATAGAATTTGGAATTCGAATACAAATCGTGCGCGAAATTATTTTCTACTGCTTAGAATTTTATAGATTTTTGAATCAGTCGAATTCAGTGTTGTCATTAAAAACAAATTCTTAATTAGATTTCGTTTCAAGCAGAAAAATTAAAATTCACAACAACAAAAATTAAGATATACCTATGTACTCAAACAATATTTCCTATTATTATGGCCTATTCACTCACTTACCTATTTAGTCACTTCAGCATTGGATATTCTACTAGTAGAAATAAAAACCGAGTGACGAGTGGGTTTAACCACTCGTTGCACAACGCACGAAATGAAAGTTTAGAAATAGTGAAGTCGGTAATTCGTATACGAATCTCACGATTTCGAATGCGAATAGGTTTTCTATTGTTACAAAAATTCGTCTCCAGATCCAATGGTGGAACAGGTGTCAATATTTTTTTTTCCTTATTCGTACGTACGGTCAAGGTTTTTGATTTTTTTTTATGTATAATAAATAAATTCGAATGAAAATTTTGCTAAATTTCTTCGTTGGTAAATAAAAGGCTATTATTATTATTATTCATATATATAATTAATAATCTTAAATTTAAGTTTTTTTACAAAATAAACATAAATACTATAAAAAATATTATTATTATTATTAATGAAAGTTTATTTAAATCAGAGATTTCATACTCATAACTCTTCATTTTGTTTAAATCAGAGATTTCATACTGATAACTCTTCATTTTGTTTCATAGACCGCTTAAAAATTTTGCTAGATCCGGTAGACCCTCTGCCGCTTCATTACTACCAATTTATAAACCACATAAGAAAAGATCTGTTTAAAGAAAATGTCAACAAGTCTCAAAGAGCGCTAGTCGTAGCCTCACAGGTTTACGGTGACATTGTGTGGTCCAAAACAAGCTTTACTTCTTTCTTTACATGTTCTGCAGGTGTTTATAAACCGATCGAAGCGCATCCTCTTGACGTCGAGTGACGGCAAGCTCGCGCAGTGGCGTAGCGCAGGCACCTTCGAGTCCGCCAACCGGTTCATAGCTGGAGCTCCCATTGTGAACGCTAGAGGAGAGCTTATCAGCGTAGTCACCGCCAAACATGGGAACCACTACGCTGTCTCTTCTTTCGAGGTTAGATTAAAGTATAGGACAATAGAAAAAAAAATAGAGTGACAAGTAACGAGTTGTCGAAAACAGATCATAGATGGCGTCAGATTATAGGTATAGACAGTGTGTTACAATTTCATAGATTATACACATATTTCGTACTAAAGTTCGATTTTTAATTCGAGTCAGTAAAATGAAATTTCCAGTGTCATGTGTCACAAATCATATTATTTAATATGGTATGTATTACATATTTACAATAAAAAAAACGCTTTGATACCTAATAAAATAAAGCATGACTAAATGTCTAAATCTATTGATTGCCGAACACACTATTGTAGTGGGTTGTAGTTGGTCACCCTTTTTTGTATCAGTGACAGTTGCACGGCTTCGCGGATTACAGACTGTTTTATTTATAGTTTGAAATTATATATGAATAATTGTAAATTATTATTCACGTATTATCTTAATCACTGTTTTTTCTTTAAACCATAAAAAATGATTTATAAATGCGGCGGGGTTGAGACGTGCATTTGTCTAATATTTTGTGATATTTAGTAATGAAGCGGAATGTACCATGTTGTAGACATAACTTACCTGTTATAAACATGGTAAACCCTATTTTTATAATATTGACAAAAAAACATATATGTGCTAAAAAAATTTTAATTTGAACCATAATTTTAATTTTATAAAATCCCCAATCATTGTTAACTTTGTGTCCTGAAGATGATAAGTCTTCAGAAAGTTACATATGTTTGTTTGTTATATATGTTTTTTGTATTAAAATATCTCTAACATATTTTTCAGTGATAGAAATACTGTATATTAAACATCTGTTTTTTATGGTCCGTGTCTTCGGGTCGGTTAATTGTTGGTGAATATTTCTGTATTCAAGTCATATTTTTTCTAAATACCATCTATTCTTTCCAAATTCTTGTTTTTTGTAAACGCTTAAAAATGTATTGAAGAGTCGGTAATTTTTTTGTTTCTATTATTAATGCTTTAAGTTGTACGTTAATTGTCATATTTTATATTGTTAATGGTAGTATATGAATTGTTTCACGATTGTATATTAAACTATAGTCCATTTCAACTAGGATGATCTCTGTGACAGTTCATCGTGCTCCGAATTACGCATTTTTCGTTTGACAAACAAAAATAATTTTATTCTTTAATATTTTTTATTCATAGTAGTTTCATCGCAAACATGAAACGGAACGTCAAAAAAACATAGAGGTGGGACATCGAATAATCGGCGGCCATCTTGTGTTACCTGACAATCGAGTCAGTACGAGTGTGTCAGCCTTGTATGCCGAGTTATGTTTTTCATCGATTTTTGGCGTGGTGTTCTGTTATTGTTGTTATTTTTTTTTGGCAAATGCCGAAAAATCACACGACAGATAACACTTCACTAATGATTTCTCCTACTATATTGTTACATAATATATATATACATAAGATAGAATGCATTGATCAACAAAAATCTCAATATAGAGAACCTTGAGTGCAACACTAATGAATACTTAAAGATTTTGGTAGTAAGATAGATATATTCGATTTGAGTTTCCAATAAAGTATAATCGAATACACAAAACAACACGAGATTATTTTCACTGTAGGACCACTACAGGTGTCGAAATCGAACTGTCACAGAGATAATCATCTTTATTTGAAGATGGGGACTATGAGAAGTCGCTGTATAAGCTGATTAGGAAGAAACAAGAATTTTGGTATTGAGAGGGTGTACTTCAAATTCTGAAAGGGGTGCGATATTTATATTTAGGAATACGTACATACATTATGAAGTCTATAAAATATTAACGTTTAAGTATTCTGAACAACCGTTGTATTGATGCAATAGCGATATAACGGATGGTCTGATAGCGTGACCTATACGAGCAAGTCAAAGGGATTCGCTAAAATCGAGAGGGATAGAGGGGTGTATAAGCTTAAATGTGGTGTTTTATCAGGGGCGGTAAACGGGATACTCGATCGGACGCATGTGCGTCGCATCAGCATCCTACGGACCAGCGGGACATTTACCCGGGTGCTTTTAATACGCAGTCGCGCTTTCGACACAGTCGTGAAAGCTGCGGCTTACATCGGGAGCTGCCGCTCGAGCAGGCCGGGCCGCTCAACCGCCTCTGTACTGTGGACCGGCGGCGCGCCTGTCGCTCGCCGCGACCTCGGGCGGCAGCTCGCACATTACTACCTCACGCATACTATTACCACTGACATCGAATACTTGTAAACAGCACTATCGCATACCCTCACAAAAATGTTTCATTCAAATATAATAGATCTTGGTACGGGGTTCTACAAAGAAGGGTCGGTCCTTGCACACTTGTACTGAGGTAGTTCAGGGAACGGGGAGATATCGCACACAGACCTTCAATACTTTATTAACTATTCATTAATATTAATAATTATCATCCCAAAACAGTAATAATAGGCTTGTATCCACTATGAACAAATCTGATGCATTACTTTCATTGCAACTATTAAGATGATCATTTAATTGGAAAAACAAGTTTTAAATATAAATAGTAACTTTGATTATTTATATTTTTATAAAATAAAATTGCACAAAATAAGCCATAAGTCACGTGACATCAAACACCAATTAAAAAGTGTTACGTCACGCCGTGCGAAACCGTCAAAGTCAAAATGTCATTCCAAGTGTCTTGTGGAAGTGCGAAAAGAATGGCATCATTCCTTCTCGCGAGTGTCAGCCACTTTTTACGTATTGCTGATTGTTTGGCACGTAATATAAATAATTTTTTTGGTGTTTTTATACCTTGTGCTTGTACACTGGGGCACTATGCAGTACTTGTATTATACGATGAATCCATTTTTTATTAAAATAACTTCACAATACCGAAATATTCCGATACTAAAACAGCTGTGTTTTGCACGGCGTGACGTCATTCAAGACGCCATGACAGTCATAGCGTTTTTGATGACTAATGTCAAATATTTAATTAAATGCAAAATTATTCTTATAAATAACATTTTTTTCAAAATAATAATTATTTTGTATAGAATAGGCATCAAGGTATATTAGTATCTAACTACTGAAATTAGGCAACAACCTATTGTTATCATTAAAAGAGCGTCGGTGGCGCTGTGGTCTCGGCATTGGTTTGTGCGCCGCATAGAATCGGGAGGCCCGCGATCTAATCCCCACCGTGTACCAATGTGTTTTTCGTTCCGAATTTCATATGTACATTTATCCGACGCTCCTACGGTGAAGGAAAACCTCGTGAGGAAACCTGCATACATCTGCGAAGCGATTCAAAGGTGTACGTAGTCAACCAACAGCGTGGTTGACTAAGGCCTAATCGCCCTAACGTAGTTAGGGTAGGCTCGAACCCTTCGGTGGTGGGACGTATATGAGCTGTGATGATGAAAAGAATCAAGCTCAGCTATATGTTACATATATAATGCTGCTCCCGTAAGCGCTTCATGTTGAGAAAAACTGCCGAGGACTGGACTACTTCCTGGCCCCTCCCACTGGTTGCGTAGCGCAGTGGCGGAATAGACTGAAAATGATTTTGGGACTTCTTGTATTTCTATTAAGTTTTATTATAACATTCCAACCTTTTTGATATTTCTATTATTTGAATATTAAGATCAAAAGTATTTGTAACTGTTAATAGAAATAAAAAACATTTTTTTTTGTGTAACATAAACGTCTTTCATTTATTTATACAAACTTCCTTACCATAACAAACAGTTAAGACAACATCACCAGTAACAAATTAACTAACAAACATTGGAATAACATAGAATTATTAAATAATTCCAAGAAAAATATTAAGACTTCTTGCCCTTATTGGACTAGAAACCAGTTTGAGTCAATTCTGCTAATAAACTGCAGAAGAATCAAAACCCAATCGCTGCGTTTAACCAATTAGAACGCCAGATTATTGCCC